>JAJPUD010000481.1:9349-36200 GCA_023553655.1 Myrmecobius fasciatus
AGAGAGAGAGAGAGAGAGAGAGAGAGAGAGAGAGAGAGAGAGAGAGAGAGAAAGTGTTGGGCTGAACAATAGAAGGCAAATACATTTTACTAGTTGAGTTGATTAGAGGCATACAGAGGTATGGAGTCATTGCCAGATTGATGGTTATTAATTTCTAAATAGCTGATTTTTCCAATTGAATTCATTTACCTAAAAGATAAATAGTAAGTTCATAGCACTAATATTCTTTTTAATTTAAATTCAAAAACTACGGAGTAAAACAAATAAACAACAATAACAACAAAAAAAGCCAAAACATATTATATCTCAGCTCAAGTAGGCTGCATTCTCCAACCCCCAGCATTTGTGTATTGCTAGACCCTATCTTGTCAGCTAGAACACTTAGGCAATAGGATAGTTGACATGGCAACTGGAAATGAAAATCAAATTCAAGGATTAAGGAAGCTGGATATTGATGACTTCCCTGAGAGGTACAGGGAGGGGGCTGAACTCTGGACCAAGAAAGCTGTGCTGGTCAGAGAATTCTTTTAAGCTTGTGTCACCTCAGGCATAATAAGCAATATAGGTTCATAGAGAGAAGTCATTTCAGTGACTGACATAGATAACCACAATTGCATGTTTCTTCTTGCTTCAGGATCACCTACTATCCCTCATTACATTCATCATACTGAGTTCTAAGGGCTATCAGTGTTTTTTAAAAAAGAAAATTTCTGTATGTCTATTTTCACCTCTGACCAATATTATTGTAACAAAAAGGAAGCAGGAGAAAAGTGCACTGTATTGAATACTTTCATCCAATCACCAGATAGGCTGTGGATCACTAGAATAAAATCAAAGAAAGCAATTAGTGAGCCCAATGAAAATCATGGGTCTATATACATTGGATATTCAAAAGAATTGAATTTTTGTGGGGAAAGAGAAAACAAAACAAAACAAAAAAAAAGGAAATTGAAAAGCTGAAGGTGAGGGAGAAAATGTATCTTAGGGACATACAGGGCAGAACAGAACAGGGAGAATTAAATTCAAAGTCAGGAACAGAAATAGGAGAAAGAAAGGTGAACATGGCTGGTCTAAGCCCTTCCTTTCAAAAGGACAAACTAACCAATCAGAAAAGGAAGCCATAATGGTTAAGGGATCTTCCAGAATGAGAAGACTATTAAAGATGAATGGAAATGTCTGAAGAGTCAGGAGCAGACCCAGGAGAAAATTAAAGGAGTGAATATGACCAACATGAGCACTTCCTTAAAAATTAAGGTTCTGTGACCATTCAGAGGAAGGGCTGCAGTATTTTAGGGGTACAGGTAAAATTTTTCACATTCTTTTTTTTTTTAGGTTATACATGTACAATCTTTTCAAACATATTTCCATATTTGTCATGTTGTGCAAAAAAAAAAAAAAATCAGACCAAGGAAAAAACACAAGAAAGAAAAAAAGGGACAAAAAAGGTGAAAATATTGTGCTTTGATCTACATTCAGTCTTTATAGTTCTATCTTTGGAACTATCTTGGATCACCACATTGCTAAGAAGAACTACATTGATCATAATTGATTATTGCATAATCTTGCTTTTACTCTTGTAATGCTCTTCTAGTTTTGTTCACTTAGCATCAGTTCATGTAAGTTTCTCCAGATCTTTCTGAAATCAGCCTGTTCATCATTTTTTATAGATTAATAATATTCCATTATATTTACATACCACAACTTATTCATTTTCCAACTGATGTGCATTCACTCAATTTCAAATTCCTTGCCACTAAAAAAGAGCTGCTACAATCATTTTTGCAACAAAGGTCCTTTTCCTTCTTTTATAGATCTGTTGGATCAAAGGGTACACACACTTTTATAGCCCTTTGGGCATAGTTCCAAATTACCCTCCAGAATGTTGTTGTTACTTTTTGTTTATTCTTGTTCTTGAAGAGGACCACGACATCTGGGAAGTGATGGCCTGACATGCAAGTGAATTTGATTTTATCAAGGAAGGGCACCTTCCAGGTGACTTGTATTCTTATAAAGGCACATGGCCAGTATGGATTAGATGATATCTTGATCTGCAGCCCCACCTGAGAGACTTCTCTGGCTGTAGTCATACAAACCCTTAACTTCCAGCCCCAGCTCTCCCACCCAGAGCTAGGAAGGTTTTTGTTTTGTTTTGTTTTGTTTTTTGTCTAAAGGCCCACACAGTCTTATCAGGTTGTTAAAACCCTGAAAGCTAAATTAATCTCTTGCCCCAGCCTTAGCCATACCTAAAGCCTTTTACTCTGTGTGGTGATGAAAGGTGTAGCCTAGAGACCTTGACTAGGGCTCTTGAATCTTATCCCAGACCCCCTGCTTACTTATCAAAAAAATTCCTGCCTTAGAGCTAGCTGCCACAGCCCTTCTAATTGAGGAAGGCTCTAAGCTCACCATCGGAAGGAGAGCATTTTGGAAGCCAAAGGGCATCAGTGGCTTGCTGGTGGGAGGCTTATATCAGGCTCTCCTGCTAGATACCCCCAGTCTGACTCTCCTAATGTGCCCCAAACTTAACCCTGACACTCTGCTCCCTGACAACACTCAGTCGGGTGACATGACAACCCAGATGATGAATGGTTTACAGATGGGTCCAGTTTTCTTGAAACTTGGAAAGGAATGAGAGTAAACATCTACACAGACTCCAGGTATGCTTTCATATTTTGCATGCTCATGGAACTATGTGAAAAGAAAGGGGACTTTTGACAGCAAAAAGTTCTATTAAATATGCAAGGGAAACAGGTTTGCAGATTCAGCTGCCCGTCCTGCTGCCCATTTGCCCCGACCATGCCACTTTTACTTCCCCAGCTCCCTGGCTCTTACACCCCATCATATAACTCTTTGCAGAAGAAAGGGGACAAGGGGACACACTCTTTCTCCTTCTGGGTCCTTTCAAACATCCTTCAAACAGTCATTTTCTAATCCCAGAGATCAATCTGGGATTAGTGAGAATTTCAGACCTGCCCAGCTCTTGGCAGAGCAACAATGACCCAGCAGCCTCTCTAATAACTCAAAAGGTGGCTGAGGCACTTGATTACTTCCTTTTTTTCTTGTTATTTTCCAATTTTTTCGAGGTGTACCTCTGGATGTGGTTCCCAGCTATTGTCTCTACTAACCCTTATAACAACTCACTTTTAATTTTTTTTTTGCTCATAATTGACTCCTGCATTTTTAACCTACTTGTGAGATTTGTTTCCTCCAGGCTCCAAGGTATAAACTTCCAACTATTTTTTCACCTTGAATACCATTGACTAACTGATTCTGACACCCAGTACCCCTCTGAATGCTGCTGCCACCCTCTTCAAGTCATGTGCCCCACTAGGCAGGGACAGCTCTACACCCCTTATCAGCATGAAGCAGCTCCAGAAAATGAGATCTCCATTCCTTTGTCCCAAATGAATTTGGGGGTACAAACTGTTTGATAGGGGAAAATAATGTAATATGATTTTTGTGGGACCTAATTTTAGGGGGTCTTCTGTTCTAACAAAGTCAGTAAATCCTAAATCTTCTGGTTTTGGATTCTGCCTCAGGGACAGTCCCTCAGGACATTCAGATTCTGAATAGACAACTCTGCAATTCATTGCTGACTAATAATATGGTCAGTGATAACCAAATTTTGGAGACTACTCCTCTGGGCCAAAAATTAGCATAAACCACTTAAACTTTACACTATCCTTTTCTCTCAAGCTCCTAGTCCCTTATCCTATCATTAATCTTCCCCTCCTAAAATCTAACCTTTAATTATTTTTACTATCCACTGCTTTTACCCCTATTCCTACACTCTTGAGCAAAGCTTGAAATCATAAAACTATGATGACTAAGTCCCCTGCAAATTTGTTACAGAATTTCAACTGTGACATCATTATGACAATGCCATAATTTTACATATCCCTTATTGACTCACTATTCTATTTATCATAGAAGCTTTTCCAGGAAAGAGCAATTACACCAAAAAAATAAAAACAACCTAGAGAGTTTCAAGTAGAAGAGAAAGTCTAACAATTTCAAAGGCTGATTACTCCTTCAGATTCCCATTTGATGTGTTCTTATGCAAACTGTGCCTGTTATCAATGGGTGTTCCACATGATTCTCTTCTGAGGTCTTTTTTCTCTCCATAGATTACTTTGAATTCCCTAGGTTCAATTATCATCTATTTCAGATGATTTTAGATTCATTTTTCAGTCCTAACTTCTCTCAGTTTTCATTCTTTATTTTTTTTTCCTGAGACAATTGGGGTTAAGTGACTTGCCCAAGGTCACACAGCTAGGAAGTGTTAAGTGTCTGAGACCAGATTTGAACTTGGGTCCTATCCACTGCACCATCTAGCTGCCCCTCAGCTTTCATTTTCACATTTTTTTTTACTTCCTTTTGGACATCTGGATATCCCCTAAACATTTTAAACTTGACATGTAAACTCATTATCTTTTTTTCCTAAAACCCTCTCTTCTTTCAGAACCTCCCTATTATTCCTAAAAGGAAGCCACTATCCTCTTAGTCATCTGGCTCATTACTAGATGTCATTCTCAATACCTCCTTCTCTTCTCCCCCAATCTGAAGCAAAATCTTATTGACTCTGTCCTCACAACATTTCTCCTGTATGTTCTCTTCTCTCCTTGGATACTGGTTATACTATTGTGCTACAGGCTCTAAGTCCCTCATGCTTTTACAATTTCAATAATCTCCTGGTTAACCTCCCTGTTCCATATTTCTCCCCATCTTCCACTCAACTATCAAAAATGATCTAAGTATAGACATGACCAAATCATTCCCCAATTCAATAAACTCCAGTGTTTTCTTACTATTTTCAGGATCAAATCCAGTCCTCTGTTTGACTTTCAAAGCTATTCATGACCTTCAATTTTCCAAACTTTCCAGTCCCCCCCTCTCCCATATATTCTATGAGTCAGTGACATTAGCCTCCTTGGTGTGCTTTGAGCAAAGCCCTCCATCTCCTGATTCCATGAATTTTTACTGGCTCTTCCCATAACTGGAATTCTTTCCTTCCTTCTCTTTATCTCCTGCCTTCCTTCAAGTCTTACCTAAATTATCAATTAGCTAAATATCAAGTTTTAGCTAAAATATCCTTCAGAAGGATATTTTCTTGATCTTCCTTTAACGTTAGGACCACTCCTCTTTTTTATCTTCAATTTATCCTTTTTTATAAACTTTGTACACTACACAGTTGTACGGTGTCTCCTCCATTTAGATTGTGGACTCCTTGAAAGCCAGGACTGTTTTTGCCTTTTTTTGTAAATCCAGTATTTAGCACAATGCCTGGCACATAGTAGAATGCTAGTTAACCTGATTTGACCAACTTATTGGTCTAGTACAATAAACTAGAACAAGAGGAAAAATAATGTTACACATCTATTCTATTGGCTAGTCTTGAGCTAAAAAACAGGAGGAAGTGTCAACAACTTAGCCAGTGATCAAATACAAGAATATCAAGGTCTGGAAAGCTTTACATATCATCACTGGATCTCCAAAGCATTGAAGCATGGAAAACAGGATTTCATAAAACAGTAATTGTAGCTGAGAGGATGCTGGCAGCCATTGATACCTGGCAAAGAAGAGGGAAAGCTTCCTTTCCGTAACTACAGGCATTAGATCCATCCAGGAGGCAGCATCCAGATTCCATATCCATTTTCTTTTTCATCCCATCTTGGTGCCCTGCATAGGTCTTTCCATATTCTACTTCTCTCACAAGAATTGATGCCCAGCTTCCAGTCAGCATGATGCAAAATGGTCCCCTCCAACCACAGTTTGCCCTAGAGTAGTATCATTACTTGCTGTGCTCCACACAAACTTTGTCCTTGGAGTCCCCAGGTGGACATGCTCCAATTACTATGATTATGACTAATCCCTGTGGTAAAGTTGGTTTCTTCTATAATTTCCTTTAGAAATCAGCTCACATCAGTCTCAGTTTAAAGCTTTGTTCTTTACATGCATTGCTAAATATCACAGACAGAAAGTAAACATTCTATATAAATAGTTAGATGAAAAGCAGCCCAATTTGAAGGAAAAAACACACACCAAGAGAATTTCTTTCTTTCCTAAGTATTTCTGGAATACAAAGGAATATAGAACAGAAAATGAACAGATTAAAAAAAAAACAGCTAGTTTTGTTCAATGGAAGTAATCAAAAATGAACTTACCTAATGAATTAAACTATTCTGTTTCTTCAGAAAAGAAGAATCAGGGAGACTCCAGGTTTTGTGGTTGTTCCATCATATCAATTGTGTTCAACTCTTAATGACCCCATTTCAGGTTTTCTTGGCAAAGATACTGGAGTGGTTTGCTATTTCCTTCTCTGGTTCATTTTACACCTGAGCAAAATGAGGCAAGCAGGGGAAAGTGACTTGCCCAGGGCCACCCCAGGGTCAGCACTTAATCCACTTCACTATCTAGCTCCCCTCCAGGCTCTGGTCCTCTTCAGTTATCACCACTCCTTCTACATATTGTCTAACAAATTTCCCTTGGCTCACTAGATAAAATAGATCTGGGCCTCTTTAAATAAGGATAACACTTATTTTTTGAGAAACAAAGTCCAAATTCACTAGCTCTTAAACTGTAGTTTAGGATATTCCAAGAGAGAGAGAAAAACTTCCTTTCCAATCCTTTTTATGAGTTGTCAATTAATTCTTTACTCTTTATTCTCTGGTCCCATAGTACTAAACCCCAAAACAAATGGTCATTAAATCATGCATGAGCCCCCAGCAAGCCATATATTGACTTAGAAAACCACAGATTAATATTATCTATGTTTTGGTTTGATGTATTTTGTTGAATCTTTCCCAATGATATTTTAATCTGGTTTAGGCTGTACTCTGCTCTAGGCAACCATGATCTCATCCCACTGCTCTTTGTAACCCACAAACTTCAGGGATCCCTCTGATGTCTTGGTGTCTGGACTCCTCAGGTCACTTGTTTTAGCATAATCTATGGGGCAGTCCAATTCATTAGTTTCAGCAGCCATACCCATGGTAGCCATGATGTTCTCCAGTCTTTGTAAAGACCAAATTTAAGCTTTTATAACCCAATTCTGGTTTCCCAGGAATCTTAAAACCAGGGAAGACATCAGGTTAGATCTCTCTTCACCAGGCCCCTTTACTTTCCCAATATACTAAGGACCAGAAATTTGCCCTCCTGTCAAGAAGGAGAATAATCTAATGAATTCCTGACTATGCAGTCTAAAGTCATCATAGTCAATAAATAAACAAGGGAACCAATGTTTAGTGACTTACCCAATCACTCAACTTAGCTATTAACCATCTGAGGCCAGATCTGAATTCACAATGATGACTCTTCCTAATTCCAAGCCCGACACTCCTATTCTCTAGTTATTTAATGCTGGTGAAAGAAGCAGCACAAAGTGGTCCTCACTGCTGCAAGGCGATTCCTTTTTCCTTAATAATCCCTTAGCCTGCTCCTAAAGCAACTGTTTCCAAAGTTTTCCTTCTCTTTTAAAAGCCTTCCCTTTTAGCACTGGGTTTCAACTCACCATTTACCAAGAAAACTAAGGCCACTTGTCACAAGCTCCCTCTTTATCCCAGTTCTACCCCTTAGACTCCCCCAAGATCCTCCCCATTATCTCTTCTGCTCTGACCTTCATCTCAGTCTCTCCTATCTCCTCCAGAAGCTTGGCTCTGATTATTCTCTCCCAATATTCAGTCTCTCTTTATCCATTCCTCCTTCTGTCCTTTTCTTCAGATCTCTTTCACCTTTAAAACAAAATCAAACAAAACCTTCAGTAGACTATTTTCTAAAGCTCCTCTCTTTCACTGTAAAACTAGAAGAAAAGATGACCCCAACATTCTCACCATCAGCTCACTTCTCAACCCCTTGAAACTGAACCTAGTATACATGAGTTTAAACTAAGCTTTATACACTAGCTGTGTGACCCTGAGGAAGACATCAAACCTTTGCTTGCCTCGTTCTCTTCAAATATAAGATAGAAATAATAGTAGCACCTATTTCTTAGAATGATTGTATCAAATGGGATTGTAGTTGTAAAAGCACTTTACTACAGTACCTAGCACATAGAAAGTGCTTTGTAAATGCTTATTCTCTTCCCTTGAAATCTGATTTTTTTGAGTCCAATCTTTAGTTGACACTCCTGTTTTCAAGGTTATCAATATCTTACTAGTTAATCAGACAGCTTTTTCATTGCACACTACTTTTATTTGTATTTCCAGTCTTTAATATAGGACCTTATTTGGAAGACTTATAATCCACATCATTTCAAATAAAGAAGTAGGATCAGAGGAATCTCTCTTCTACTTGTGACTAGATTTCTTCTTGGTCTAGGAAGCTCATGGTCTAGAAAGCAACCTTAAATAGAAAACAGGTTTTCTAAAACTTTTTTGTAATTATTAGATGAAATTAAATTGTGGGACTCCTTGTCAAAATATTCAAATTTGGAAATAAAACAACATCTTTAAAAGTGAAACCTTTAATGGGAAAATCTCATTCAGATAACTGAGGACCTTCATTTGGACCTACTTAGACCATAGCTGGAATTACCCAGTGACAAATAAATGAAGTGTTGTTGAAAAGTTCTTCACACTAATGGAATGGAGTGACAGTGAAGATAATATTAAGTCATTTTTATTTGGTTTGGAAAAGAATTTATGACTGAAAGCTGGGGGAGGGCTAAAGATTGGCCACAAATATCTTTCTAATTATGTCCTGTTTATAGAGTAATATTATATTTATTTGTATCACCCAAAAGAACCACTGAATGATCAGATTCAGAAGTGTGTGAGAATAGTGAGGGGATGATAGCCAAAATTAAAATTTTGCTTAGATCATTGAACTAAATTTTAATTACACAGAGGAGATCAGAAGAAAAGGGGAAAAAGAACAAGCAGAGCAATTTTGAAAGTTACATATTGAATTCATCATGTATTTAAAGAGAAAAGCAATTTGTACAAAATAGAGACCCTTTTTTTCTATACCACTACATATGTGGAAATGTCCGTTTCATTTTATGATTATTATAATTCAGATATTTTTAATTTAAAAATTTTTCAAATCACTTAGGTATACTATCCCAAGTAAAAGAGAATTGACTATTCTTAGAAAAATATAGACAAATTGGCTAGCTAAGACATGAAGAGGGAAAAAAAAAAAAAGACGTGAGCTTGAGCCTCTATCCTACAATGTCAATTATTCTAAATTATTTCAGATAAAACAGGAAGTTAATTAAACTTCATAACTGTTTGAATTGATGCCAGGAAGAACATGGAACTAAGACCATGAAAGAGTTCTTTCCCTGACTAGGCTAAAGGAATAGTAGACACACAGAATAACCTATGCAGCTTTCTCCTATGATGGTTCTTAATCTGAAGTCTGTGGACTTGTTCTTTAAAAAAAGGTATTTTGATATAATTTATATACAATTTATTTTCTTTATACTCCTATGTGTTTCATTTTGTGAATTTAAAAACAATATTCTGAAAAGTGTGTGAAAGAGAATGTCTGTGAAGACAATAATGATGAGTAATGAAGGGTATGTGGTGTGAGAGCTTGCTAAGTCCTTGTCAGGGTCATCCACTCTTGGTGTCCAACTAGTCACCCAGCTCTCACCTGTGGTCCCAAAAAGCTGTAAAATGTAAGAAAAACACCACACCCTGGCAAAATTGTCTTGGCAGATAGGCTGACCTAGACTGAGGATAACCAACAGGTTTCCAATCTGTCAGTGAATTAGAGGGCTGTCTATCCCATGCATGGGAATATTTCGCCCTATGGAATAGACAGATGAAAATAATTTGTTTTGATGGTCATGTAGGCAGCTAAATCAGGTTCTATTGAGTGCTTAGAGCTTGGTCAGGTATTGAAAATGCCAAGATCATTTGCTGCATTCTATGTCATTGCCAGTTTTCTTAGCTTTGATGTTGCCACTGGACTTAGAGTAAGGCTGATAATTTTATACAACTTTGCCTTATTTAAATCCAATTCATGCTCCAGTCAAAAAACATCACCCTATAATGTCATTGATGCTCTGAAAATAAAGAACAAAACAACACAAAAAATGAATAAAGAACTGATCCCAGTTATACATCATGGCAAGAAAAGGTCCCAGACTCACAAAGGCTACCTTAAGATAGCTTTCATTTATTCTATATATATCTATTTATATATGAATCATCTTCCCCACTAGAATGTAAGGTCTTTTGAAGATAGAGATTGCTTTTGATGTTCTTGCCAACAAAAGCTGGCACTTGCTATGGTAGTTGGCACATGATAAGTAAGCATTTCTCACTCAGAATTATGTTTAGTGATCAGGTTTATTAGAAGCAATATTTTATTGATTATATTGTTGTAAAGTATGATTGCCCAATCAAGAGATCCCTCTGTCAGCCAAATGTCCTAATTTAAGATCAGAAGTCATAGTCTCAAATACAATATTCTTCAGGGTTGAAGAGGAAATTCCAGAAAGTTCTAAAAATGATTTGTTTTAAAATTACAAATCTAGAATAGAGTATTTATGAAACAAAAAAGTAAAACTATTTAAAGAAACAATTTGTGATATTAAATCAGAACTGTCAGAATCATGTAGTTTCAAGAATCTTCCTGGAAAAGATAAATATATTGCAAATCACAAAGATTCAAGCAGTAGTTTCATGAGAACAAAATTAGAATTATATGGCCATGCAAAAATGTCTCATATTTTAGAGGGCATGCTAGTATTTCCACATTGTTTTGTTTTAAGCAGCAACTAGCAGCTTTTAAAATATATAATCTAATAAATTTTAGTTATTTATGCATGACTTAATTTTAATTATGTATACACTTTAAACACCAATATTTTACTTCTGTAGTACTAATGGAATATTTCTATGGATTGTCTATGCAACCGCAGGTTATTTTTTAAGGTGATATGCATTCTTCACCTACTTGCTTCTTATATGAATAACTATGCCTAATTCTTTAGAGTTATGGAATTGCTCCCCAGGTGGGACTCTACACTGCCTCTATCATGCCCCAACTCTTCATCTGAAGCTTATTCCAGCCATATAACTAACAAATTAGAAGTTTCCTTCCTCTTGTGTATGTCTCTCTCTGTTTCTGTTTCTCTCTCTCTCTCTCTCACACACACACGCACACACACACATACACAAAGGAACATTTGAAAAACTTCACAATCTATTGGAAATCTCATGTATTTGCACTCTGTGCTGGTCATCCCTTTTGATCATAGCAAAGTGTTATCTATGTTGTGCCTTATTTGATTTTACTAATTTAAATAAATAATAATTTAAAGTTTACTTTTGTAATACAGTTGTTTTGTGACACCATTCT
Source organism: Myrmecobius fasciatus (assembly GCA_023553655.1). Classification (NCBI taxonomy): domain Eukaryota; kingdom Metazoa; phylum Chordata; class Mammalia; order Dasyuromorphia; family Myrmecobiidae; genus Myrmecobius; species Myrmecobius fasciatus. The sequence goes on from JAJPUD010000481.1 coordinate 20,660, forward strand.
ACTAAATTGCAAATTCTAAGAAAACATGAGGCATGTCTTATCTAAATTTATTGTTTCTCAGATACATATTATAATATTTTGCATGTGGCAGGCACTTAATGTTTATTGAATGTTGTTAAATGGATTTATGTGTAACTTCTGAGATTTTTTTTTATTGTCAACTCTACTATTATTTCTTACATAATTTATAACTTTTTTCGTGTGGCTATGAGCATTTTAGCAGTAAGAAACAGAAATGTTAAGAAGATTCAAAAAGCTCTAAATATTTCCATGAAGAAGGAAGGAATAGAGCATATTACTTTTTGACTTTACACAGACATTGTTTTCTTCAACAATGTTCTCCCTTCAACAACCAGAGATACTTTTGTTTCTGAGGATGTAGCTAAGATAACATGTTAAAGCAACATCTGACACAGATGTCTTCTTTCAGGAGTAACCTGGTGCTGGAAACTGACTAGATTCCATCTGAAAAACAAGAAAAATTCCCTGTGCTTTTACCTCTATGCTATTCTTCAAGGGAATACTGGGAATCACATAAGTCAATGGTCAGTCAGTTTGCATTGATTATAACTGAGGAAGACAAAAACAAGACAACCAAAACCTATAATAAGACTCAAATGAGCTAAGAGACCCACAAATAAATACAAAATGGAACAAACTGATCAATTTTTAAATGATCCATTATCATCAGTGAGAGAAGAGCCTTCATATTTTGATCTTACCATTTTAGTATCTGATGAACTATATGAAAAATTTTAAATAGTACTTAAGAAGATGAAATTGGGGGAAATGACTGATCAAGACAAAATACATATAAAGGATATTCATCATCAAAGAGATACAACTGGGAAAATATTGAAGGACTGATTTACAAAATATTTCATGGAGGGGAAGATACTAAAAAAAATGAGATAATTACATGTACCATACAATAACTCCAAAATACATCCAAGGGAACATCTAAAAATTTTTGATCAATTTGCCTAACTTTTTCATAGTCATCATTTTGAAGAGAATGAATTACAAAAAACCCGAATGCTTCCTTTATGAAAATATAAGAACATCATCAAATGATTCTCTACAAAAGACCATATGTTACAGTCACACAACTGTTTGAAAAGTCCAATCAATAAAGATTTATTTAGTCTATTTTATATTTGAGACACTATGCTAAATCCTGGTGATATACATACAGGCAAAAGACAATTTCTGCTCTCAAAAATATTACATTTTAATAGAGGAAACAAAATGCAAAAAACTATATGCAAATAAACTATATATAGAATAAATAGGAAATATTCAACAGAAATGAGGCGCTATAATTAAGTGGAATCAGGAAAAGCTTCTTGTAGAATGTGAGATTTTAATTGGGAACTGAAGAAAGTCATGAAAGGCAAGAGGCAGAAATGAGAAGGTAGAGCATTCCCTGTTTGAGAAACAAGTCAGTGAAAATGCTTAAATCCAGAATATGGAGTATCTTGTGTGAAGAACAGCAAGGAGACCCCATGTCATTGGATCACACAGTTCATAGCAAAATGTAAGATGTAAAAAGACTGGAAAGTAAGGGGTATGGGAGTGGAGAGGAAGGTTTTGAAGGAATTTGAATGCCAAACAGAGGAATTTATATTTAATCCTAGAGGTAATGGAAACCACTGGATTTTATTGAGTGAAGGGGAAGGGAGCAGAGAGTAATGTGGTCAGAGAAAGTAAGACCCTGACATGAATTTTATTTGTTAATTTAAAAAAAGTTTTATAACTCCTACAATTTGTAGTATTTGTACTTTATAATAGTACAAAATGTAGTCTTAAATGTTCTCTTTCAAGAAGAAATCTTTTATTCAGGATTCCTTGACAAATTCAACCACTTGTCAACAACCCTCTCATGATTTATATCAAGTAATTTATCAAACAAGAAGATATCTGCTCACCAAAGTTGCTTCACCATTTTCATGGAAGATGTCTTGTGTGAGCTTCTAATGGAAAAGAGATTATATTCTTCCCTTTATATGGTGAATTCCACTAGATGTTATTTTTAGCGAACAATATGATTGTCATCAGAATAGTGCAAGACCTCTTTTACTCATAAACATTTAAAGGGCACCAACCTAACAATGCAAACATGGAAAACACAATGATGTTTAAATAGAAAAGTCACTGATTTTGTTTCTAGGAATATCAAGTTTTTTCTTAAAGAATTAAGGATAATGAAAATTGATACAAATAAATAATAACTAGCAGTAATGTAGCACTTTAATGCTTACAAAATGCTTTATAAATGTTATCTCATTTTATCATTACATCTTAGGAGAATTGTGTTATTATGATGAGGAAACTGAGTCTGAGAAAGATTGTGACTTATCCAGGGTTATACAGCAAGAAAATACCTGAGCTGAATTTGAACTGAGGTCCTCCTGGTTCCAGGCCCAGTGCATCTAAGGATAACAATAGTAACAGATAACATAATATGTTAACATAACAAATGGGAAGAATTAAGAAACTCCAGAGTCAAGGAGGTTGCAAGAATAACAAAAATACCAATGGGTAAAAGGGATAAATTGCCAAAAGGAAAAGATCAAGCCAGACTGTCTGTCTGAAAATTAAGAACCAGAAGATAGTCAGGAGTACATTAAACTCAGTTGGTTACAATGATTATGTGATAAAGAATCCCTTTATTCCAGTTTTCCTTTTGACAGACTGCTGACAATGGTGCTGATTTTTCCTACTTTCGAGGCTTAAGACAGATGTCCTAAGGGGATCCATTCATTAGACAACAGTGTGGCCTGTCTAGTGACCACTTCCTCTACTTATTTTTTATGCTAAGGTTATGAAACATTTATGGTGACTTTTCTAAGCATCCCAACAAAGGATATGGGAGGTGGGGAGATAAAGAGAAGAGAGGAAGAGATAGAAACAATGACAAGGAGAATAGATTTCTGTTTCCCTCCTCAGCCCAGAAAATCTAAAATACTGATTTTCTCAAAAATGTGCCTTTCTTCAAATAGGATTTAGAATTTACTCTTCCAACAGCATGAGCATGCCCTTCTCAAAGCATGGGAAATGAGCATGCCGAGAATGTTTTCTATCCCAAGAGATATTTGACTGCATTAACCTCTCCATCATCCCAAGCATTGTGCTTCCCATCATTAGAGCCAAGTAGGAGGTAAATGTTATTACCTACCTACTCCATCTTCAGAGGAAGAAAGGATGGCTCAGAACAGTTGGCTGACCAGCCTGAGGCAGCCACATGAGTCAGAGGCAGAAACCAGAAGTTGGAAAGTGAGAGTGGCTAATTCTGCCTGGATAAACTCTGGGAACATTAACCATGGAAATGGCCTTAAAATAGACAAGAGCACAATGACTTAGAGGGATTCATTGTCAGGTTGGTCAGTCACCTTGCGATATGAGCCTTGACCCATTCCCCCATGCCAAATTAAACATTTGGAGACTGAATGTATGGTTTTCTGTGAGGCTCCTCCCCCACTCCTGAAATGCTTCCAACTGTCAAATTTAAACAGGGTAAAATCTTCAGAAAGGCTAAAAGGCCTCATTAATCACTGCTTTCAAAGATAGTGCTCTGATCCCATTTCCAGTATGTGCTCCTTCCTCAGCAGCTATCCAGTGATCCATTAAGATGATAAATGATTAGCTGAATGTCAGACTAAGTGCAGTTAGTGTCAAATGTATAAGAGATCAAAAAAAGAGCCTTCCTCTAGTGATCAAAGAAGATAGGCTCTATGTCAAGAAACAATGCAAAAACTTTCAGCTAAGAAAATAAAATAATCCTTGTGACTTCGGGAAGTAAAATGTGAAGGTGATGAAATTATATAAGATGAATGAAAAGAATTTTGAATGACTTTTATGCCTTAGACTGCCATAGCAATGATTATCAACAAAATCTTCTCAAGCTTTCTTGAACATTTTCAACAAATTATATAGATATTATTCTTTTTATGATTTATTTTGTCTTGTCTATGAATATTTTTTAAAATTTTTTATTGAAGTTTTTTTTCAAAACTTATTCAAGGATAATTTTTCAACATTGATCCTTGGAAAACCTTATGTTCCAATTTTTCTCTATTTCTCCCACCCCCTCCCCTAGATGGCATGTAATCCAATATATGTTAAACAAGATTAAAATATATGTTAAATCCAATATAGGCATACATATTTATACAATGATCTTGCTGCACAAGAAAAATTAGATCAAAAAGGAAACCAAAATGAGAAAGAAAATATAATTCAAAGAAGCCACAACAAAAAGAGTGAAAATGCTATTTTATGATCCACACTCAGTTCCCACAGTCCTCTCTGTGGGTGTAGATGGCTCTTATCATCACAAGACCATTGGAACTGGCCTGAATCATTCCATTGTTGAAAAGAACCATGTCCATCAGAATTGATCGTCATATAGTATTGTTGTTGCTGTGTATAATGATCTCCTGGTTCTGCTCATTTCACCCAGCATCAGTTCATTCAAGTCTCTCCAGGCCTCTCTGAAATCATCCTGATGGTCATTTCTTACAGAACAATAATATTCCATAATATTCATATACCATAATTTATTCAGCCACTCTCCAATTGATGGACATCCCTTCAATTTCCAGTTTCTTGCCACTACAAAAAGGGCTGCCACAAACATTCTTGCACATGTGGGTCCCTTTCCTTCCTTTAAGCTCTCTTTGGGATATAAGCCCAGTAGAAACACTGCTGGGTCAAATGGTATGCACAGTTTGATAACTTTTTGAGCATAGTTCCTAATTGCTCTCCAGAATGGCTGGATCACTTCACAACTCCACCAACAATGTATTAGTGTCCCAGTTTTCCCACACGTCCTTTAATATTCATCATTATCTTTTCTTGACATCTTACCCAATCTGAGAGGTGCATAGTGGTTCCTCATAATTTGTATTTCTCTGATCAATAATGATTTAGATCACCCTTTTAATATTACTAGAAATGGTTTCAATTTCTTCATCTGAAAATTGTTCATAACCTTTGACCATTTATCAATTAGAGATATGAATAATCTTTATTGAATGGTAACACAACTCTAAACTCCTGATTTTTAAAATATAGACAATTTTAGATTATGTACATTTACTAATGGAGGGTGGGGCAGCTAGATAGCCTAGTGAATATAGTGAAAAAAACTCATCTTTGTGTGTTCAAATCTAACCTCAGATACTTAGTAGTTGGACAAGTCACTATTCTGTTTGCCTCAGTTTCCTCATCTGTAAAATGACTAGAAAAAAGAATTGTCAAACTGCTCCAGTATCTTTGCCAAGAAAACTTCAAATGTGGTCACAAAGAATCACAATGGACAATAACCACAGCAACAAATATATGTGTATGTATATATGCATAGTTATATGTTTATGTGTATATTACCAATGGATTGTCAATTTGTTATCTTTCATTCTTGATCCATAACAGATCCTTCTTTTGTTTGGGTCAGAGTTGTTTATATCTTTTATACTACTTCCCACAAAGAAGTTATTGGTTTCTTATACAAGGTGCCCCAAAAATCTTTGTGAAGTTTTAAGCTACCAAAACTATGAATGACACAAAATTACCCTGTATTGGCATAGCCTGTATATAAATTAGGTAACCTTCTTTCCTTCATGAGACCTTTGTACTTGTCTAGGTTCATTGTGTTGCTGAGAAGAGCTGTCATGCATAATTGATCATCATACAACATTGCTAATACTGTGTACAATGCTTTCCTGGTTCCAGGGGGGCGGAGCCAAGATGGCGGAGTGAAAAGGTGACTTTCTGCCTCTCCTCCGATCTTCTCTCAAATCAACAATAAAATAAGCCTCTGACCTGATCTTCAAGTCAACAAACTCAGAAATATTTGGGCACGGCTCTCTGGATAACTTCATATCAGGTTAGTCAGACTCAGACAGAGAGATAAATAGACGACCCCTGTGCAGGCCGGAAGTGAGGGTGGGACTCAGCTCAGCTCAGCTCTTCCTGGCAAAAGCTCCAAACTCCTAACTCCAAATTCCAAACACCTGGAGTTTATCTGAGGCACTCGGGACACTCTGCCCTGATTAGGGGCAGGTGTTCTGGCAGACTTGCCTTGTTTAAGGAGTAATTCGTACTTAGTCCTAGCCCCCACCGGCCCAGCACCTTAAGTCAACTAGCCGAAGTGCCCCAGGGCAAAGCTTTTTGCAGCCGCCTTTTTTTATTTCCCCTACCTTAAAGAGCTATCCACGCTGTCTAAAAAAAATATGATGAAGAAGCAAAAGAGAGCTCTCACCATAGACAGCTTTTATCAAGGCAAAGAAATGACCCCAGAGCCAGAGGTCCCTTTAGACAAAAATCCAGAGAACATCAGCCAGGACCATCATTGGTCCCCTTTTCAAAAGGCCTTTCTAGAAGACTGCATAAAGAACCTCAAAAGAGAGCTGGAGGGGGGGCAGAGCCAAGATGGCGGAGTGAAAAGGTGACTTTCTGCCTCTCCTCCGATCTTCTCTCAAATCAACAATAAAATAAGCCTCCGAACTGATCTTCAAGTCAACGAACTCAGAAATATTTGGGCATGGCTCTCTGGAGAACTTCATATCAGGTTAGTCGGACTCGGACAGAGAGATAAATAGACCACAACTGCGCAGGCCGGAAGTGAGGGTGGGACTCAGTTCAGCTCATCGTGGAAGAAATTCCAAACTCCAAACTCCAAATTCCAAACTCCTGGAGTTTATCTGAGGCACTCGGGACACTCTGCCCTGATTGGGGGCAGGCATTCTGGCAGACTTGCCTTGTTTAAGGAGTAATTCGGACTTAGTCCTAGCCCCCACCGGCCCAGCACCTTAAGTCAACTCGCTGAAGTGCCCCAGGGCAAAGCTTTTTGCAGCCGCCGCTTTTTTTTCCCTACCTTAAAGAGATATCCACACTGTCTAAAAAAAAAAATATGATGAAGAAGCAAAAGAGAGCTCTCACCATAGACAGCTTTTATCAAGGCAAAGAAACGACCCCAGAGCCAGAGGTTCCTTTACACAAAAATCCAGAGAACATCAGCCAGGACCATCACTGGTCCCCTTTTCAAAAGGCCTTTCTGGAAGACTGCATAAAGAACCTCAAAAGAGCTGGAGGATAAATGGGAAAATAAACTGAAATCAGTGCAAGAAGGATATGATGCCCTGCAAAAGAGATATGAAACTAAACCAGGTAGGGTAAAAACTGAGAAAGAAAACTATAGACCAGTTTCCCTAATGAATATTGATGCAAAAATTTTAAATAAGATATTAGCAATGAGATTACAGAAAGTCATCCCCAGGATAGTACACCAAGTAGGATTTATACCAGGGATGCAGGGCTGGTTCAATATTAGGAAAACTATCAGCATAATTAATTATATTAATAACCAAATTAACAAAAACCATATGATTATCTCAATTGATGCAGAAAAAGCCTTTGACAAAATCCAACACCCTTTCCTATTAAAAACACTAGAGAGTATAGGAATAAATGGGCTTTTCCTTAAAATGATCAGTAGCATCTATTTAAAACCATCAGCAAGCATCATATGTAATGGAGACAAACTAAAACCATTCCCCATAAGATCAGGAGTGAAACAAGGCTGCCCACTGTCACCATTACTATTTAATATTGTATTAGAAATGTTAGCTTTAGCAATAAGAGAAGAAAAAGAGATAAAAGGAATCAGAGTAGGTAATGAAGAAACCAAATTATCACTCTTTGCAGATGACATGATGGTATACTTAAAGAACCCTAGAGACTCAACTAAAAAATTACTAGAAACAATTCACAACTTTAGCAAAGTTGCAGGATTCAAAATTAATCCACATAAATCATCAGCATTCTTATATATTACCAACAAAGTTCAGCAGCAGGAGATACAAAAAGAAATTCCATTCCAAATAGCAGATGATAGGATAAAATATTTGGGAATCTATCTGCCAAGGAAAAGTCAGAAACTATACGAACTAAATTACAAAACACTTTCCACACAAATAAAATCAGACTTAATCAATTGGAAAAATATTAAGTGTTCATGGCTAGGCAGAGCGAACATAATAAAAATGACAATACTACCCAAACTAATCTACTTATTTAGTGCCATACCAATCAAACTCCCAAGAAATTATTTTACAGATCTAGAAAAAATAGTAGCCAAGTTCATTTGGAAGAACAAAAGGTCAAAGATTTCAAGGGGATTAATGAAAAAAAAGGCAGATGAAGGTGGCCTTGCTGTACCAGATCTAAAACTATATTATAAAGCAGCGGTCATCAAAACCATTTGGTGTTAGAGACAAAGAGGTCTGTTAAACATTACCAAACCCCTGCCCCCAAAAAGTGCATACCAGCAAGAGGTCTGTTAAACATCACCTGCCCCCAAAAAATGCATACCAGGAAGCCAAATACGATCAATTATCTCAAGAAAATGTCAAGCAGGCATGAGAACATCCTGCCCCAAGAGGTTACGTATACACAAAGATAATCATCACATTCCTCCCCTTACTCAATTTCCTGACAAATGGTCTACATCCTTTGTTATATGAAAGTTTGCTTTACTACGTGGCATTTGCCCCACAATGTATATAAACCCTGTACTTTGCCTCAATAAACGAGCTATTCTGCCCCTATACAGAGTGGTCTCCATTCTTTCCTTTCACAGCCCATCCCCAGGTTGAAGCCTCCCCAGCCTTCGGCTCACAGGCTGATGCGAGATTTCAGGCACCCTTAGTTCGAGACCCGCGGGACGGGTCAATTGGCGCCCAAGAACAGGGACCTGAAAATCCGCATCGCCCCGGCGGATTGACGAGGACAAGGAAGCACGAAGAGACGCACCATCTGGCCAGATCCCCGTCTATCGACCCCACAAAAGATTCTACAGACCACGGGTAAGTAAACCAATCCGCCGCAATCATGGGCTCCCACCTTTCTAAAGAACAGGCTTTTGTCAAGGATCTTAAGGAAAGCTTTAGAGAAAGAGGAATTAAAGTAAAAAAAAAAGGACCTCATAAAATTTTTTATTTATATTGATAAGATCTGTCCTTGGTTTATTGTTAATGGTCCGGAAATCCATCCCGCAAAATGGCAAAAGGTAGGCAGGGACTTAAATGAAATTCTCAGAAAAGAGGGACCTGAATCCATGCCCCTTAACATTTTCCCATATTGGACGCTCATTAATGAGATTGTAGAAAGCGCGGCGTCTGATGGTGGCGTCAGACAACTTATTATCAGCGCTGAGTCCTGCTTGCGTCCACTTTCTCGGGCTGCCTCTAGGGCTTCCTTATGCGAAGAGAAAGATAAAGAAACTCCGGTAGAGGATAAAAAGACAAAGCCTCCCTCCCGCCCTTCTTCAATCATTCTAGATTCTCCCCCACCACACCATATCCCGCTCTTGTATCCTCCCCTACCCACTGATCCAGTGACTCTTCCATCTTCACCACCTAACCAGACCCATAAAAGTAAAACTCACAAATCCAATAAGTCATGCCCGGTAGAAAACGAAACCTTTGACGGTGTTATGAGCAGCACTGATACCGCAAACTTAGAAGTGGAAGCGGCTGTATATAATCCACAGAACATATTCCTAAATCAAGTCGGAAACCCTCAACCGCTGCCCCTTACACTTCCTAACTACTTTCCCCAAAACGCCCCTTTCTCCCCAGCCCTTGGTGCTCCTAATCCCGACCTTAGGGCTATTAAGGAGAAACTCATTAATGATTTAAGGGAACTTGGGGAAATAATGACAATACAAGAACAATATGCCTGAATGACCCTCCAATTTAATGATATTCAGGACTCCTTGAGATCATCCCTCTCCCTCCAAACATCGACAAAAACCCCTCCAGGCTCCCTTAGGAAAAAGGAAGCACCGCCTTCCTCAAAAAAGAAAAAAGAAAAACATACACTCGTCTTTCCTGTAATTGAAAGACCTAGACCCAAAACCAGATCCCAAAGCAAAGGGGAGGATATTCCAGATCCTGCTTCGTCTTCAGACGAAGAGGAGAATGAATCAGGGGTGAACGAATCAGGCTTAGCCCAAAACTCAAATTCAACTAATAACAATCCTCCTAATAAAGGTTCGGCACAAGAATCTGATAGTGAAGGCTCTGATAGTGATGAAAACGCAACAGAAAATGAAACACCCATTCGAGAAACTCCCAGAGCAAAATTTAAAAATATTAAAGACCTCCACACAGCTGTTAAAAAATATGGACCCAACGCTCCTTTTACTATATCAGCATTAGAAGCAATAGGACAAGGAGGTTATTTAATGCTTGGGGAATGGATTAGAGTAGTGCAAGCCGCACTCTCCAGAGCACAATTTTTAACCTGGAAAACAGACTTTTTCGATAGATGTGCGGTAACTGAGAAAAAGAATAGACAGTCTACTAATAAAGAGACCCGACAATGGACCTTAGATAAACTTACAGGTCAAGGCTCTTATGTGACAGAAGCCAAACAAAAAACGCTTCCCTATGGCCTGCTGGCACAAACCTCAGAGGCAGCCATAGGTGCATGGCAAGCACTCCCTACTTCAGGCTCGGCCCTCGCCCCTTTAAGCAAGGTGCTTCAGAAAAATAATGAAGATTATTCAGAATTTATAAGTAGATTGTTGGAAACAGCAGAAAGAACACAAGGTGCAGAGGCTGCTGAAAATCATTTAGTTAAAAGATTAGCATATGAAAACGCAAACGAAGCCTGCCGTGATGCGCTTAGGGGTCAATGGAGAGATAAATCTCTCAATGAAATGATTAAATTATGCAGAGACATAGACCCAGCCACAGATAAACTAGCTAAAGCTAATAAGGAAGGTCTTCTGGCTATCGGGGCCGCCCTACAACAAAATAGGAACCCCAAGTCATGCTTTAGGTGTAACAATGAAGGACATTTTGCTAGGCAGTGTCCCTTAAATCAACTGACAAATAACTTTTCAAACAATAACCATGCCCTTAATCAATCTTCCAACGGCCCGCGGCCAGCTCCGGCCTCCCTTTGCCCTAGATGCAGGAAAGGATACCATTGGAGCAGTGCCTGTCGCTCCACTCATGATGTAGATGGGAAACCAATACGCCCCCCACCCCAGGGAAACGGCCGACGGGGTCCGCCCCAGACCCCTCAAGGACCTGCCTTGGCAGCCACGGGGAATCAGTTCACCAACTACTCCACAGGGCCACACCAGGCAGTGCAGGGGTGGACTTGTGTGCCACCGCCCCCACAATATTAAAACCAGAGGATGGCCCACAAATCCTCGCGACCGGCACTTACGGCCCTCCCCCTCCCTCGACTTTCTTTCTTATCATAGGTCGCGCCTCGCCCACCCTACAAGGACTTACAATACACACCACTCTGGTTGACAACGATTATGAGGGGGAAATCAAAATTGTAGCCTCAGCCACTCACAACCCTGTAGAGATCCAACCCCATCAAAGGCTAGCACAAGCCATACCACTCCCACTACACACCTCTTACCCTGCCCACGAGCGTAAAAGAGGAAACCCCATACCGGGATCCTCAAATGCATATTGGGTCAGAACTATAACCTCAGACAGGCCCACTCTGAAGCTTAAACTGCAAGGCAAGACCTTTTCCGGGCTGATTGACTCAGGGGCTGATGCTACAGTCATCTCTGCCAATCATTGGCCATCCACTTGGCCCTCACAGCCCTCCATGACTCACCTGCAAGGTATAGGACAGTCTAATAATGTCATGGAATCCTCTCAAATACTTAGCTGGGAAGATTCGGAAGGAAATAAAGTAACAGTCCGCCCCTTCATCGTCCCTAATCTCCCTGTTAATTTATGGGGAAGAGACATTCTATCTCAAATGGGTACCATCATGTGTAGCCCTAACTCAATTATCACAGAACAAATGTTAAATCAGGGATTCCTCCCTCGACAAGGATTAGGAAGGAACAATCAAGGCATCACTCAACCTGTTCAGCTACAGCCCAACCCCAATCGCGCTGGTCTTGGTTACCAGAATCAGGGACATTTTTTCTAAGGGCCACTGGTCCCCCCAGCCTACAGGCGGATAAAATTACATGGAAATCTGATACTCCCGTCTGGATTGACCAGTGGCCCCTACCAAAAGAAAAATTGGAGGCTGCAACAACCTTAATTCAACAACAACTAGATGCTGGACACATAGAGTACTCCAATTCTCCATGGAACACACCTATTTTTGTAATAAAAAAGAAATCAGGATCATGGAGACTACTGCATGATCTAAGGGCAGTAAACAAAACCATGATCCCCATGGGAGCTCTACAGCCAGGCCTACCTACCCCCATAGCTATTCCTGCTGATTTTTCCAGAATAGTCATAGATCTAAAAGATTGCTTTTTTTCTATCCCACTTCATCCTGAAGACTCTAAAAGATTTGCCTTTACTATACCTGTTACTAACTGCATAGGCCCTTCACCCCACTTCCAATGGAAAGTTCTTCCTCAAGGGATGACTAATAGTCCCACCCTCTGTCAAAAATATGTAGCTCAGACTATTGACCCTTTTCGCCTACGCTATCCTCATCTTTATATCATCCATTACATGGATGATATCCTCATAGCAGGCCCTTCCAATAATGGTTTAACTAGAATTACTAATCAGCTGATAACAGCATTACAAAATAGAGGATTCCGTATTTACCCAGATAAGGTCCAAACCACACCCCCACAATTCTTCTTAGGCTTTGAATTACACCTTAATCATGTAGTGACTCAAAAAACAGAGATACGTACATCACATCTCCATACCTTGAATGATTTCCAAAAATTGTTAGGAGATATAAATTGGCTACGCCCATATTTAAAATTAACAACAGGAGACTTGAAGCCCCTATTTGATATTCTGAAAGGAGACTCTGATCCCACCTCGCCACGTACCCTCTCTAAGGAAGGTGAAGAGGTTATAAAAAGGGTTAATCATGCTATCTCCACTCAACAAATTGGATATTATAACCCTCAGAAAAAATTATGGTTTCTTATTTTTTCCACAAATTTCTTCCCCACCGGACTTCTATGGCAGGAAAAACCCCTATATTGGGTCCATTGTCCAGCGACACCCAGTAAAATACTTTCCACTTATCCGCTCATCACGGCGGAATTATTACAAGAAGGAAGAACCCTGTCTATTAAACTCTTTGGGAAAGACCCTGACCACATTGTCTGTCCATACACTAGTGTAGAAATATCTCAGCTTCAACAGAGGAATGACTCTTGGGCTATTGCCACTATTTCCTACCAAGGGATTATTGATAATCAATACCCCCCCGACAAACTCATAAAATTCCTTAATGAAACCCCTATGACCTTCTCACGTACAACTAAAACAAATCCAATCAAACAAGCTCACCTGATTTTCACGGATGGATCCTCCTCAGGTAAAGCGGCTATCACAGTAGATGGGGTTCTCACCTCATTCATCACACCTTATATATCAGCTCAACTTGTAGAATTAGCTGCCATCCTTTGGGTATTCAAAAATGTCTCTGGCCCAATGAATATATACACTGACAGTGCTTATATTGCCAATTCCATCCCACTACTTGAGACCGTCCCTTACATCAGGCCCTCTACTAACGCCTCCCCTATGTTTTCTCAAATTCAAAAACTCATCCTAGAAAGGAATTGCCCTTTCTTTATATGCCACATCCGAGCACATTCTGATCTCCCCGGCCCCCTTGTTAAGGGGAATGAAATAGTGGACCTCGCCACCAAACAAACCTTTCTAGTTTCAACCCTGAGCATTTCCCCTGTAGACGCAGCTACTAAGGCACACGAATTACACCACCTTAATGCCCAATCTTTACGCCAACAATTTAAAATTACAAAAGAACAAGCTAGACAGATTGTTAAACAATGCCCGGGTTGTATAATTCATCTACCCGAACCCCACCTTGGTGTTAATCCTCGAGGTATCATTCCTGGAGAAATCTGGCAGATGGACGTGACTCATTTCACATCATTTGGTAAGCTTAAATATATCCACGTTTCTATTGACACCCTTAGTGGCTTTATTTTTGCTACCCTGCAAACAGGAGAAGCCTCTAAACATGTCATCAGCCATGTCATGGCCTCACTGGCTGTTGTACCCAAACCCAAAATTCTTAAAACGGACAATGGTCCCGGATACACCAGTGCCTCTTTCAAACAATTTTGTGCCCATATGGGTATTAAACATGTTACTGGTATCCCTTACAACCCTCAAGGACAGGGTATTGTGGAAAGGGCTCACCAAACACTCAAAAGAACAATTTCAAAATTACAATCGGGCACTGAGACCCTTTACTTACGGATTGGCAACCACAAAACCTTACTGAACCATGCACTTTTTGTGCTCAATTTTTTAACCCTAGACAATGAGGGTAAATCTGCTGCTGATCTCCTCTGGCATCCTTCCACAGCAAATGATTATGCCAAAGTTAAATGGAAGGACCCCCTCACGAATCAATGGCATGGCCCTGATCCTGTACTCATTTGGGGTAAAGGACATGCATGTATTTATGACACTCAAGCTCAAAATGCCAGATGGCTCCCAGACAGACTAGTCAAACCTTTAAACGCCGAAAATAAACAAAAAGAGGACAACCCACCCAGGGAATCTCCCTGAGAAAATATGTATGTGTTCTCTTTACAGATACATGGACACAGTGCTCCTTGGGATCGTAATTGCCTTATTGATTCTTGCAAGCATCATCAGTATCCTGTGCTGCCAAAACAAACTGCCAGTCCCCTGCCCTGTTTGAGCAATATTGATACCAGTTGCGCGTTTCATGCACGCAATCATGATGCTCCCTGCTATTATCCTCCTGAGTTTGCTACGCCCGGCCCACCCAACCTACCGCATCTATAATTACACATGGGTAGTTATGAACTCCTGGGGAGACACAGTGTGGAGTTCGTCCTATATGTAACACTCCATCCCCTGGCCTGACCTCTACCCTGACCTCTGTCAACTTGCAAAAGGATCTGCAGGATGGGATATCCAAGATTATCATGGAAACGCACCCCCAATGACTGCCCCTGGAGGCGCCGGAGCATGGGGATGCATGACCCCTAATGTAAGATCAGTCACAAAAACGTTCTCCTTCTATGTCTGTCCCGGTACTAAACATAGGGACAAAAGTCTAACATATAAGTGTGGCGGCCCTAACGACTTCTATTGCGCCTCATGGGGCTGCGAAACCACGGGAGATACTTACTGGTCCCCTTCCTCCTCATGGGATTACATTAAGCTTGTGGCCAATTACAGCCACACAGCAAAATCCAGCAGTCTTCCTCACAACCCTCATGGCCGTCAGATCTTCAATTATCCTCTGGACCCAAAATGCAATTCCTGGTGCCATCCACTAAAAATCTCTTTCACTGAGGAAGGCAAACGACACAAACAAATTTGGGAGCTGGGTCTCATTTGGGGACTCAGATTATATCAACCTTATTATCACAATGGACTTACATTCACCATCAAACTTTATATGAACCTTCCAACATCGAAGTCCTCCATAAGTATTGGACCTAATTCACAATTGTTACCACCCAAGCCTGTAAAACCCCTTACGCCGTTAC
>JAJPUD010000481.1:42940-91694 GCA_023553655.1 Myrmecobius fasciatus
TTATATTAATAACCAAATTAACAAAAACCATATGATTATCTCAATAGATGCAGAAAAAGCCTTTCACAAAATCCAACACCCTTTCCTATTAAAAACACTAGAGAGTATAGGAATAAATGGGCTTTTCCTTAAAATGATCAGTACCATCTATAAAAAAATCTGCCTGCTCATTATTTCTTATTGCACAATAGCATTACATTATATTTAATCACCCCAGCTTGTTCACCAATTTCCAATTAAAGAGCATCTTCTCAAGTTCCAATATTTTCCTATCACTAAAGTTGCTGCTATAAATATTTTTTGCACATTATGTCCTTTTTCCTTTTTATGAATTCTTTGGGATACAGGTTACTAGGAGTATTGCTGGATCAAAAGGTATGCACAGTTTGGTTGCCCTATGAATACAGTGCCAAATTGCTCTCCAGAATTTTGGATCAGTTCAACTTTACTGACAGTACATTATTAGTTTCTTGGTTTTTCCACATCCTTTCCAACAATTATCATTTTCCTTTTTTGTTATATTAATCTTAGAGGGTGAAGTGGTACTTCACAGTTGCTTTAATTTGCATTTCTGTAATCAAAATTGATTTAGAGAACTTCTTCATATGTTTATAGATAGCTTTGATTTCTTTATCTGAAAACTGCCTACTAATGTCCTTATTCTATTTATCAATTGGGGAATGACATATATCCTTATAAATTTGAATCAATTATCTCTATTTAGTTGAAAAATGATAACTTTCCCAGAAACACTTTCTATAAAACTTATTTTCCATCTTTCTGCTTTCTTTACAACCTTGGTTGCATTGAGTTTGTTTTTGTAAATACTTTTTACTATTTTGCATTTTTTTAATGCTCTCTATCTCTCTTTTGGTCATAAATTCTTCCCTTCTTTATAGATCTCCATGTAGGTTATTACTTGCTCTTCTAATTTGATTATGGTGTCATCCTTTATATCTAAATCATGCAACCATTTTGACCTTATCTTGGGATATAGTGTGAGCTACTGATCTATTCCTGCATTATGACTTATTGTTGTCCAGTTTTCCCATTAGTTTTTCTCAAATACTAAATGCCTACCCCCCAAAAAAATTATCCAATACTGGGTTACTACAGTCATTGGCTACTTGTCTACCTAAATTATTCCACTTATCCACCACTCTATTTCTTATCTAATACCAAACAGTTTTGATGATTATTGCTTTATAAGATAGTTTGAATTCTGGTTTTGCCAGGCCACCATCCTTTGTGGGGTTTTTTTCCATTAATTACCTTGATATTCTCAACCTTTTGTTCTTCCAGATGAATTTTGTTATTTTTTCTAGTTTCAAGAAATAATTTTTGGTAGTTTAATCATTATGGCACTGAATAAATAAATTTGGATAGGCAAAATTGTCATTTTTATCATATTGAGTCAGCCTACCCAGGAGAAATAGATATTTTTCCAATTATTTAGATCTAACTTTGTATGAAAAATGTTTTGAAATTATGTTCATATAGTTCCTCGGTTTGTCTTTGCAGGTGTACTCCCAAATATTTTATGCTGTTCAGGTTATTAAAATGGGATTTCTCTTTCTATCTTGTGCTGCTGGATTTCGTTGGTCATATAAAGAAATGCTGATGATTTATGTGAGTTTATCTTATATCATGCCACTTTGCTAAAGTTGTTAATTATTTCAAGCAGCATTTTGGTTGATTCTTTACAATTCTCTGTTCATCAGCAAGAAGTGATAGTTTTGTTTCCTGGGAGCCTGTTCAAATTCTTTCCATTTTTTTTTCTTCTCTTATTGCTACAGCTAATATTTCTAGTACTATACTTAATAATATTGATGATAGTGGTCATCCTTGTTTCATCCCTGATCTGACTGAGATTTCTAGCTTATCCTCATTATAGATACTAATACCTGAAGGTTTTAAGATAGATACTGCTCATCATTTTAAGGAATGCCCCCTTTG
Organism: Myrmecobius fasciatus; assembly: GCA_023553655.1. NCBI lineage: Eukaryota > Metazoa > Chordata > Mammalia > Dasyuromorphia > Myrmecobiidae > Myrmecobius > Myrmecobius fasciatus. The sequence goes on from JAJPUD010000481.1 coordinate 44,897, forward strand.
TTCCTGTGTTCTCTATTGTTTTGAAGAGAAACAGTTATTTTGTCAAAAACTTTTTCAGCATCTATTAAGAAAATCATATAATTTATGTGGGTTTAGTTATTAATATGGTCAATTATGTTGATAGTTTTCCTAATTTGAACCAACCCTCCATTCTTGTTATAAATCCTATCTAGTCATACTGCAAAATTCTTGATTTATTGCTATAATAAACTTGCTAGTATTTTGTTAAATTTTTTGTTGCATTGATATTCATTGAGGAAATTGATCTATAATTTTCCTTCTCTGTTTAAGCTTTTCCTGGTTTAGGTATCAGCACCATATTCATTTCATAAAAGGAGTTTGGTAGGACTCCATCTTTTTTCCCAAATAGTTTATGTAATATTAGAATTAATTTTTCTTTAAATATTTGATAGAATTTACTTATGAGCCCATCTGACACTAGGATTTTTTCTTATTGATATTGGATATTTGGTTTTCTTCTTTCTTTCTTTTTAAATAAAATTAACCAATGGCTTATCTATCTTATTTTTTCCCATAAGACCAATTCCTAGATTTATTTGTAAGGTCAATACCTGAGGTTTTGGGGGTTTTTGTTTGTTTTTCTTTCAATCATATTAATTTCACCTTTGATTTTCAGGATTTCCAATATGATGCTCAATTGAGAATTTTTCATTTGTTCTTTTTCTAGTTTTTTTTAGGTTAATGTCCAATTTGTCCTGTTCTTTTTCTATTTGATTAATATAAGAATATAGAAAAATGAAATTTCCCCTGACCACTGCTTTGGGTGCATCCCACAAATTCTGGCATGCTCTCTCATTATTATTCTCTTAAATGAAACTATTGTTTATGTGATTTATTTTTAACCCACTTATTCTTTAGTATTCGGTTATTTAGTTTTTAATTAATTTTAACCTATCTTTCCATTATGCTTTATTGAATGTAATTTTATTGCATTATGATCTTAAAAATACATTTAATATTTTTTCTTTTTTTACAGTTAATTTTGAGGTTTTTATGCCATAGAACATGTCAATTTTTGTGATAGTGCCAAGAGCTGCTGAGAAAAAAAAGTATATTCCTTTCTGTTCCAATTCAGTTTTCTCCAAAAATCTGTCATATCTAATTTTTCTAATATTCTGTTTATCTCTTGCTTGCTTTTTTTGGTTGGATTTATCAGGTTCTTAGAAAGGACAGTTGAAGTCTCCCTCTATTATAGTTTTGCTCTTTATTTCTTTCTTGAACTCACTTAACTTCTCGTTTAATAATTTGGATGCTATATCTCTTGGTGCTTATATGTTTAGTATTGCTATTAATTCATTGTCTATGTTACCTTTTAGTAAGATATATCTCTTTTAATCAGATTTATTTTTGCTTTTATTTTGTCTGAGATCAGAATTGCTACCCCTGCTTTTTTTTCTTTTACTTCAGCTGAAGTATAATAGATTCTTCCAACCTTCTACCTTTACTCTCTGAGTGCCACTCTGCTTCAAGTGTCTTTCTTTTAAACAACATATTGGAGGATTCTGGTTTTGCATCCACTCTGCTATCTGCTTCCATTTTATAGAGAATTCATCACATTCCTATTCACAGTTATGATTACTATGTAATTTCCTTCTCTCTATACAAATTTTCCTCCTGTTTGTCCTCTCTCTTCTTTCATTCTTTTCCTCCTCACCAATGTTTTGTTTCTGACTACCCCCTCTCCCATTTGCCCTCACTTCTGTCAATCTCCCTCTGGCTCTTTGAGTTAATACTTAAGAGAGCAAGGTTTAAGCAATGCTCATTGTCCATGCTTCTATCTTCTCCTCCACCATAATAGGCCTTTTGTGCCTCTTGATATGCAATAATTTACCTAATTATACTTCTCCCTTCCATTTGCATCCAGTGTACTCCTCTTTCTCATTGCTTAATTATTTTTGTCCTTCTAACTGTATTATTGTGATACAATTTTTTAGAATTAAAAGTATCACCTTCCCATGAAGGGACATAAACAATTGAGCTCTATTGAATCCTTTATATTTTCTTTTCCCTTTTCATCTATATATGTTTTTCTTGGGTCTTGATATTAAAGATCAAATTTTTGGTTTAATCCTGGTCTTCTCCTTATGAAAGCTTGAAATCCTTTTATTTCATTGAATGACCATTTCTTCCTTGATGTATTATGCTTAATTTTGCCACCTAAATGTTTCTTGGTTGTAATCCTAGCTCTTTTGCCTTTTGTTACTTTATGGTCTTCATGTCCTATCTTTTAAAGTTGTACTGGCTAAGTCCTGTATAATCCTGATTGTGGCTCCCTGACATTTGAATTGTTTCTTTCTGGCTACTTGGAATATTTTTTTCCTTGATCTGATGATTCTAAAATTTGGCTAATGTTGCTTGGAGTTTTTATTTTGTGATCTCTTTCATGAGATGAATGGAAGATTCTTTCAGAATATCAGGACAATTTTCCTGTATAATTTCTTTAAAGATGCTGTCCAGGTCTTCCTTTTGATTATAGCTTTCAGGAAGTCCAATGATTCTAACATTGTCTCTCCAGGATCTATTCTTTTTTTTTTTTTTTTTTTTTTTTTAATAAATTAATTTTTTTTATAAAAAATATGCATGGGTACTTTTTCAACATTGATCCTTGCAAAGCCTTCTGTTCCAAATTATGTCCTCCTCCCCACCCCCCTTTCCTAGATGGCAGGTAGTCCAAAAATGTTAAATATGTTAAAATATATGATAAATCAATATATGTATACATACGTACATAGTTATCTTGCTGTACAAAAAAATTGGATCAAGAAGGAAAAAAAAACTGAGAAAGAAAACAAAATGCAAGCAAACAACAACAGAGTGAGTGAGAATATTGTACTGTGGTCCACACTCAGTTCCCATGCTCCTCTCTTTGGGTGTAGATGGCTCTCTTCATCACTGAACAGTTGGAATTGGTTTGAATCACTGAATCTATTTTCTATGTCTGTTATTGTTATTGTTTTCCCAGCAAGGTATTTTATATTTTATTTTTTTCATTCTTTTGAATTTGTTTGATTTATTATTAATATATCAGAGAGTCATTAGTTTCCACTTGCCTAAATGTAACTTTATTTTTTTTATTAAAACTTTTTATTTGCAAAACATATGTATGGGTAATTCTTCAACAATGACCCTTACATAGCTTTCTGTTACAAATTTTTCCCCCCTAGTCTCCACCCCTCCCCAAGATGGCAGGAAATCCACTACATGTTAATTATGTTAAAATACTTGACAAATCGAATATATGTATACATACTAAATGTAACTTTAAAGAGCTGTTTTCCTCAGTTAACATTTGTATTTTCTTTTCTATTTGGCCAACTTACTTTTTTAAGGAGTTTTCTTTTTTTTTAGGCTGTTAACCTCTTTTTATAATTCTCTTGAATCACTATCATTTCTTCTACATCTCTAATATCTTTCTTTTTATCCTCTTCTACAAGGTCTTTCTGGGCTCGAGACCACTTTCTTTTTTTCTTTAGGGCTTTGATATAGTTGTCCTCTTCTGAGTTTTTGTCTTGATCTTCCCCATCATAATAACAACTTTCCGTAGTCAGATTCTTTTTGTTGTTGTTTTTTGCTTACTTTTCTTGGCCTTTTCTCTTTCTTTTAAATTTGAGCTCTGAGTGAAAGGGGCATTGTCTCAGACTTCCTGTGCCAGGGCTACAGGAGCTGTCTGGTTAGCTGGTGCTGTCACTGGTTGATCCTGCTGGAAGCCATAAAAATCCAGCAGCTTACCTGGTGGTGAGGTGGATTTCTAGCAAGTGGGATGTTTCTGCATTTCCTGGGCACTATACTGAAGCAAGTGACAGTCTGGCCATTGGAAAGTCCATTACTGGTGACCAAACCCATAGAGTCAATGTCTACTTGTTTGTCCACAGCCACACTGAAGTGATGAGCAGTTCTTAGAGCTGAAATCTAGAAATTTACTGCTTACTCCACTATCTTCTGGCATGCTTCTTATATATGTGGTGTGCTTAAGATGTCTCCATTAAGCATGATGAATCTGAATCCAATCAGTCCTTGGTTCCCAAAGCAGACACTGCCACCAACTTTTGCTGTCTTCAGGGAGGTGATGCTAGGATACAGATGTGAAATTGGTAAGTCCAACATTCTCTGAATTATTAGAAAATCATACATTTCTCTTCTGGCCAAAACTGGTGTTGAGGGGGAGGAAGGAAAAGAGATTTCAGCCAGTGCCCAAACTAAGGCCTCTCCTTGACTACCTTCCTCCGGGTCTCTTCTCACCTCTCTTCTGTCTTTTCTTCTTTCTCCCTTTTCCTTTCCTCTCCTCTCCTCTCATCTCTTCACCTCTCTGTGTGTGTATGTCTATCCATCTGTCTCTTTCTTTTTCTTCTGCTACTTCCCTTCCCCCTGACATTTGCCATATAGTCCATCCCCTTTTTTGGCCTATCCAAATTCCTAGCTCCTGTAACCTACATTAATTTCTTCAGTCTAGCATTTCTAAAAGCAAATAAAAATTAAAATTTACATTTATATAGTACCTAAGCCTTACAAGGTGCTTTACTTAGGTATGTTAATTTCATTTGATCCTCATAATAATCCTGTGAAGTAGATACTGGTATTATCCTCATTTTATAGATTAGCAAACTGAAACAGAGAGATTAAGTACCTTGCTTAAGGATAGCTATTAAGTGACTGAGACAGAACTCAAAACCAGGTTTTTCTGACTCTTAGTGTGTCTGCGGCCCTGTCCATAGGTTTCTAGTGGTTCTGGCTTTGCACAGAAAATGCTGATGGAGAACTGAACAATCAACTTTACGTGCATGTCCGTGTGAATGGCATTCTATCCACTGTACTACCTATGTGCCTGACTTATAATCTTGACTGTTTGTTTGGAACGAAAATGACATGGGGTATTATGTTACTATAAAATGATGTGCTTTTAAAAAAGTGTTTTACTATGTATGCTTAATACCAGTTTGAGTTTCAATATCTCTCCAAGTTATAAGATAGATAAGAAGACATGATATCTTATACTTTTCTTACCTTGTCCATGGTCCTTATGGTTTTTTTCCCTCTTTTTTTCCCTCAGTCATTTCATTTTCCATCTGCCCAAAACACTTGGAAAACATCATGGCAAGGGACCCACATGTGCAGAAATGTTTGTGGCAGCCCTTTTTGTAGTGGCTAGAAAATGGAAACTGAATAGATGCCCATCAATTGGAGAATGGCTGAATAAAGTATGATATAGGAATGTCATGGAATATTATTGTTCTGTAAGAAATGACCAGCAGGATGATTTCAGAGAGGCCTGGAGAGACTTGCATGGATTGATGCTGAGTGAAATGAGCAGAACCAGGAGATCATCATACATGGCAACAACAAGACTATATGATGATCAATTCTGGTGGACAGGGCTCTTTCCAACAATGAAATAATTCAGATCAGTTCCAAAAATCTTGTGATGAAGAGAGTCATTTACACCCAGAGCAGGCAGTAGAGGAATTGGAAATCAAATTATTCTAAAATGATTCACTCATTTACTGCTGTGATTTAGGTGAACTTGATGAACATTTTATTATGAAAATTTTTGTATGAGTTGGTGGTAGCGTATGTTAGCCCTCAAATACACAAACAGCATATTAAATAACATGTCAACACAGTCTTCAGCTTAAGATATGACATTTGGATGAAAACCATTATTTGACCAAAGGAGAAAGCCCACAGTCCTAAACTCCCACATTCCATGGAAATATCAGGTTTGCATATCCTTGGGATGACCTTTTCTTTTAGTCTTTCCTGGCATCTTATCAAATTATTAGAGACAAGAGTGGTAAGGAACAGTGCCATCCTGGTTAGTTTCCATCCTGAAAAGTTCATTCTGTTGGAAAAGCAAATTCAAACTTCCCCACAGCAAAAATAAAGCACAGACTTTTCAATCACTCATTGAGAACTGGAGATGATGAAAAATTCTTGGCTTTTGTGCTGTTTTTTGTTACTTTGCCAGAAATATCACAAGATATCAAAATCTTTTACCTTAACATAATCAAAATCCTAACTTATTCTATGATATTTTAAGAGTATTCATCCAAACTGTAATAACTTATCATCCATTATAGTATATTGAACCATAATAATAATAGTATAATACTGAGATGCACTCATAAATAATCTTTGTTCTAATATTTGACTATTGAGGAGTGATGATAAAGCCCATGTATAAAGATTTACAGTTCTAGAGATGTTATATATGAGATGAAAAAATATTTCCAGAAAGAAACAACTCTTTTTCAGTTTCTTTATTTCAAAACACCTCTCAAAGGGACAAAAGGATTACTTATTTAAATTTTCAACTGATTTTGTAAATATTATCTTATGCATTCAAGAATCAGGTAAGAAAAAAAAATTGGTATACTCAAATCTTGATTATTTTACTTTTTACAAGAAACCTTTTCCAGTCTCTCTTAACCTTAGTATCATCCCTCTTAAATTATCTATTTATCCTATCTATATCTTGTTTATACATAGTTTTTTTTTTTTTTGCATATTGCCTTTCCCATTGAACTGTGAGCTCCTTGAGATCAGATCCTTTCTTTGTATCCCCAGAACTTGGTGCCTGGCACATGTTAGGCTTAATAAATGCATATTGACTGACTTACTGTGGATGGATTTCCTTGGTCAATATTTTCTTAAATTTTTTTGTGACATCACTTGCTTAAGGATTCCTCATTCACAATTTTTTTTCTTAAACGTTTATTCTGAGCTATAACTTATTACCCAACTAGAGAAAAAATGAAAGAATCTTAAGATTCTCTCTCTTTTAAATCTCCAAATTCTCAATACCCTGCTCAATTTAGATAAGATGTGATTCAAACACAGGGTAGGCAAAGGAAGGAAAAGGAACGGTCTACTAGTTAAAACTTTACATTACTCTGTCTTATAGGAGCTATTTCTTGGAGTGTGTTCATTTGTTCAGGTAAACAAAAGAGAGTTTGGGGTATGAGTGTAACTCAGGACTAAAGACTTGAACTTTGAAATAATGAAGAGTCCTATTATTGGCTCAGTGAACATATAAAAGGAAATGGCAATGTAACACTTCACTTCCTCTATTCCTTTCTAGCTACCAATTCTATTAAGACAATTTTGATTGCTTCACAATAAAGGCATGCAGGAGGGGAAAGGGCAGCTTGCTCTAACCTCAACCCTAGCTTTCAAGTGATCATGATAAAGTTACTTAATAATCAAGTACTTACAACATGCTTGACACCATGCTAAATGCTGAGGATACAAAGACAGGGAAAAATAATCCCTGATCCTCAAAATGTTCACATTGTACATGACCTGCCTAGATGACACAAGTCTGGGTTTTGGCTGCCTCTTTCTACTTTTTTTGCTTTCTGGATGTTAAGTGAATGAGAAAGAACTATTTTTTAAATGAATTTTAATCCTTCATCCTTCCATGTCTGAAGAGTGATAAAAGGGCTAGGTGGTGCTATGAATTACATAGGTTTCATACCTTATATAAATTGTTATTGATTATTTAAATGTAAGATCTTGAATTGATATGGTACTAGAAGAATTTTAATGTTCTAATTTTTTATTTTTTATTAAAGATTTTTATTTACAGAACATATGAGCAATTTTTCTACATTGACTTTTGCAAAACTTTCTGTTTCAAATTTTTCCCTTCTTCCCCCCCATCCCCTCCCCTAAATGGCAGGTAGTCTAAGATATGTTAAATATGTTAAAACATATGATAAATCCAATATATGTATACATATCTATACAGTTATCTTGCAGCACAAGAAAAATCGGATCTAGAAAGAGAAAAAAAAATCTAAGAAGGAAAACAAAATGCAAGCAAACATCCACAGAAAGCTTAATGTTCTAATTTTAATCTTTAATGTGAAACTGGATCATTTTGGGAGATTTCAGCTCACTGGAAGGATGGCTCCCACATTTTTCCTTTCTCCTTTGACAATAAAAAATTCTTATTTATGCAGCATTTTAAAGTTTGCATAGCATTTTCCTTAAAACAGTACTAGGATCTAGGATATTATTCCTAGCTAGGATTTTTCTTAGGTATGATATTATTCTCATTTTGCAAATTAAGACACACTGCATATATGTACAAGAATCAGAAACTGAAAACATGTCTTTTCTAACTCCAAGTCCAGCCTTCTTTACCATTGTATTACAATGAATGGTAGGTATGGCTTTATCATACACCCAAATACAATAAGAAGCATAATTGAATAGACTACTTAATCATCTTGATTAGACATGCTTCCTATAAGCATAAGTTATAAAAAAGGCTAATATAAATATAATTTCCTATTTCACTATTACATCACTTATAGAAGATGAAGATACCAAGGAAGTCTTTGAAGAAACTGACAAAATCCTGTAGATTTTTACTTGGTGACTTCTTTGGAAAAGTAGGTCCAAGGTAAAATGGAGGGGGAAAATGCTTTAAAATATGGTTTGATGACTTAAACATAGAAAGTGGCATTAAAAACTAAATTAAAGGAGGAAGAAAGAAATTATGATTTGTATTATCTATGGCAAGAGTTCATGACTGAACAAGAAATAAAGAGGGGAAATAATATAAAAATTATATAAAATTAAAATTTTTCTCCAAATGAAACAAGTACAGCTAAAATTAGAAGGGAAATAGAAAACTGGGGGAGGAGAGAAATCTTTGCATCAAGTTTCTCTGATGAACGTCTACTATTCATGATATAAGATAAACTGATTCAGATTTATAAGAATAAAAGTTATTCCCAATGGATAAGTGGGAGATAAGCCCTTCAAACAATCAGCACTTCTATACAACAATAGCAAAAACAAAGTGAAAATGATAAAATAAAAATTCAAATATAAAAAATTGATAAAATATCTGGAAATCAATCTATCATTCCACACTCAAGATTTATAAACATATTTACAAACTATTCCAATAAAGGAAAGCTTTTAAAGAAATTGAAGGAAGTTATTGTCATGGATCATAGACATAATAAAAATCAAACTAAATTAATTTACAAGTTATAATCAAGAAGTCAAGGCAGTGTTTTATAAATGTACACAAAATAATAGCAAAATCACTTGGAATAAGAAAAGATCTTACATATTTTTGGTTTACCATCAAATATATCTTGCATAGATACTGAGGATGGAGAAAAATTAGGACCAGAAATGAACCAGAGAAAGTGATTGGGTTGGATTCTCTAAGACATTGCACAATGTTTTTATGAAACAAAGATCAATATTTCAAAAATTAATATTATTCTAGTGGTGTTATCTGACTAGAGGTCATAGATCATCATGGTCTCTGACTAATTAGTTTCAGATTACCCAAATAGCATTGGAGAGGCAAATAGTGGAAACAAATAGGTTGCAACAGTGAAGAATTGTGCTGTGGTATATGTATGACTGGAAAAGGAGATGAGCCACTCTTATATTGAGAGTAAGGGATAATTTAAAACCTACTTTATATCTGCACAAGGTTAAGAGATCCAAAGGAAGGTCATCAGTATGTTGAATGAATACCTTATGGAGTTTTATGAGATAGCACAGAATAGAATCAGTTAGTAATAAAAGGCATTTATGAAGTCATCTGTATAATTGGAAGGAGAATTCATATTAGTAAGTGACAGTGTGATATAGAGTACAAGTTGCTGGATGTGGAGTCCATGGGTTGAAATACTGTCATAGAAACTTAACACTTTTGTGACATTGGAAAAGGCATATAATTTATCTAAGTTACCTTGCTTCAGCTATAAAAGGAGACAGTAATAGCACCTATCTCACAAAACTTAAGGAGATCAAATAAAATAAAACATTTACAATATTTTACAAACCTTAAAGTATTTCATAAATGTCAGTTGCTATTAATATCAAAGAGATCACTGAGCTATGGATGTAGCCAAATATTAAGAATATTCTTGATGAAAATGTGAAAAGGGAACAAACAGAACTTTTATAAATAACAACTCTCAATATGTCATATTTTCACATGTGGATAACACAAGATATTGTGAGTGTTGCTTGATGATTATTTTTTTTAATTTTTATTTTATTTGCATAACATATGTGTGGGTAATTCTTCAACAATAACCCTTACATAGCTTTCCGTTACAAATTTTTCCCCCCAACTCCCCACCCCTCCCCTAGATGGCAGGATTTGATGATTATTTTTAAAAAATTTTCATTCAGCAAATCAAAATGCAGTCTTGAAATCTATCTTCTAACCCAGTCTTATATTGACAATACAAGATTTATTACATATTTTTTCATCTCTTAAAAAAATCTTAGAGAAGCTATTTGGTACAGTGGATAGAGCACTGGCCCTGATATCAGGAGAACCTGAGTTCGCATCTGGCTTCATACTAGCTGTGTGACCTTGGGCAAGTCACTTAAGTCCAATTGCCTCACAAAAAAAAAAATTAAAAAAAAAAGAATTGTGTTTTTTAAAATCTTATGAGAATAATTTACCCACATAGAAAAAGTCTTGCTTGTTCAAACTGTCAAGTATCTCCTGGCTCCCAGCAGCTTTTTTATTTCATAAAAATGAATGAGAGGAACAAATTTTGGAATGTGAATGAATGGAGTGGAATGATACTATGCTGTGAGGAATGAAGAGAAGGTTTCAGAGAAATGTTCAAAGATTTGTATGAAATGATGTAGAGTAAATGAGCAGCAATAGAACAACTTATGCCATAGCATCAATATTGTAAAAATAAACATTTCTGAAAGACTTAAGAACTGATCAATGCAACGATCAACTGTGACTCCAGAGGATTGATCATGAAGAATGTTACCCACCTTCTGACAAAGAAGTGATGAGTAATTATGCAGAATAATGTACACTTTTTTAACATTATAGGAATTATGGAAGAAGTAGTTATGGGCACTAGGTTATGTACTGAGAAGAAGTAAATTCAGGAGCAAACAATAGCCATCTGTGTCTAACTCTCAGGTAGAACAGGTTCTTAGTTCCAATGTGAAGCCTAGTCTAAAACTGACAGTAAAATAACCAGGGTCCACAATTCTGTTGATTTGAATCTATAAAGATTTTCATCTAGCTGAGAGTGGCTGACTTCAACAGTATATTGGAATACCAACTAGGGGTAAGCCCACAGTTTCTTTCTCATACTTAAACCCACATCAAAAAGTTGCAGAGCTAGTCTCATCTCTAAAATATATAGAGAATTGTCTCATATTTATAAAAATTCAAGCCATTCTCCAATCAATAAATGGTCAAAGGATATGAACAGACAATTTTCAGAGGATGAAATTGAAACTATTTATAGTCATATGAAAAGGTGCTCCAAATCACTATTGATCAGAGAAATGCAAATCAAGACAACCCTGAGGTACCACTACACACCTGTCAGATTGGCTAAAATGACAGGAAAAGTTAATGATGAATGTTGGAGGAGATGTGGGAAGGCTGGGACACTGATGCATTGTTGGTGGAGCTGTGAACAGATACAACCATTCTGGAGAGCAATTTGGAACTATGCTCAAAAAGTTATCAAACTGTGCATACCCTTTGACCCAGCAGTGTTTCTATCGGGCTTATATCCCAAAGAAATCATAAAGGAAGGAAAGGGCCCCACATGTGCAAGAATGTTTGTGGCAGCCCTTTTTGTAGGGGCTAGAAACTGGAAACTGAATAGATGCCCTTCAATTGGAGAATGGCTGAATAAATTATGGTATATGAATATTATGGAATATTGTTGCTCCATAAGAAATGACTAGCAGGACGATTTCAGAGAGGCCTGGAGAGACTTGCATGAACTGATGCTGAGTGAAATGAGCAGAACCAGGAGATCATTATATATGGCAACAACAATACTATATGATGATCAATTCTGATGGACATGGCCCTCTTCAACAATGAAATGTTTCAAACCAGTTCCAATTGTTCACTGAAGAAAACCATATACACCCAGAGAGAGGGTTATGAAATATGGACCACAACGTAACATTTTCATGCTCTCTATTGATATTTGCTTGCATTGTGTTGCCTTTATCTGATATATCATTTGTGTAGACAAGATTTTTCTTGCACAACAATGACAAGTTTGGAAATATGTATACATATATTCGATTTGCCAATATTTTAACATAATTAACATGTAGTGGATATCCTGCCATCTAGGGGAGGGGTGGGGAGTTGGGGGGAAAATTTGTAACGGAAAGCTATGTAAGGGTTATTGTTGAAGAATTACCCACACATATGTTATGCAAATAAAATTAAAAAAAATTAAAAAAAAAAAGTTGCAGAGCTGGAAAGGAAGAAGAAAGGATTTAGGAGTTAAAGTAGCAATTAGATTTTGCCCTGGATTAGACCATTTAGAGCACATTAAAAGCTTAAAGTGTCCAGTTTGAGTGTCCCTGAGATCTTGGAATAACAAAATACCTGATAACCCAAGAAATTAGTCACTGGACCAAGAGAACACAAAACAATCCAGACTTCAAATCTTGGATTGTTCAATGCCTGACTCTCTCATAAAATCTGAAGTCAGGAAATAGGCTGTAAAAATGAGTGAATGTAAGAAAAATCCCATAAAAAAAATTGTCACAGTAAGGAGGACACCCAAGACAAAAATCCAGAAGAAAATGACACTAAAGCATCAAAGAAAAAGATAGCTTAAGCATGCATTCAACTAAAAGATCTAAATGGGATAAAACAAGAATTTTCTTTAAGAGTTTAAAAATATTTTTATAAAGTAAATGAGATCTCTGGAGGAAAAAAAATTAGAGGCATGAATGAAAGAATCAGAAACAAATTTAATAGGTAGGTGCAAATGACACAAAATCTAACCCAAGCAACAAATCCCCCCCCAAAAAAATTAGAATAGACCAAAGAGAAGATGATGACTGTGAAACAATAAAAAATATTAAAATAAATTTAATAGAAGAAAATGTGATACTTCATAGAAAAAAACAGTTAGCCTAGGAAATACAGCAAGAAGAGATCATTCAAGAATCATTGCACCACTTGAAAATCATAACCAAAATCAAAATCCTAGACATGATACTTCAAAAAATTCTAAGAGAAAACTGCAAAGAACTCAGAGAACCTGAAGGTAAAATGGAAACAGAGATAATTCAATAGCTACCTCCTAAAAGAAACCATAATTTGAAAACTTCCAGGAACATTTCAGCCAACAGAGCTTCCAGGTCCAAAACAAAACACAACAAAAACAAAAACAAGACAAAAACACTTGAAGCAGCAAAAAAGAAAAAAGTACTATAGTAATAAGTACTATAGAGTCACATTCAGGATAAAAAATATTTAGCAATATTATAAAGGAGTTGGACACTTGGAATACAATATTGAAAAGGCAAAGGCTTCCAACAAAACTGAATATAATTCTATAGAGGAAAAAATGGAATTTTAGTGAAATAGAAGACCTTCAGATATTTCTGATGAAAATATCAGAGCTGCACAGAAATTTTGCAGTACAAACTGAGAAGGCAAGAAAAATACAAAAAGGTAAACATAAGTGAGCAATCCTGAGAGGCTAACTAAGGGTAAACTGTTCATATTCTGATATGCAGAGATAACACATATCTCTGTTTAGAACCCTATCATCATCAGTGATCATAGAGGGAGTCTAATTATAGAGAAGAGACTGTTTTGTTATATTTGAATGATTTTAAAAGAAGAATGGAAAACATAGAGAAGAAAATGTAAGAAGGAAGAAGAGGAGAATAGGGAAAATTAATACAATTAATTGATGAGCATAATTAAAAATTTATACAAAGGAAAAAAGAACTGGTAATAATTGAACCTCACTTTCATCTGAACTGGTCAAAAGAAAGAATGCACATACATTGGAAAGAGAGGTAGAGACAGAAAGAGAGAGTACAGTCAGAGACAGACAAATTGGGGGGGAGAGAATTGAGTACAAAAATACATTTTCACTCAATAGAGAAACAAAAGGGAAATGAAAGAAAAGAGGAGAAAATAAACAAGGGAAATTTAAGGAAGAATTAGTGCTAGCAAAAAAAGAAAATCCAACAGAGGACTAAGAAAATATTTGCAAATGCTCTTTTTGTGGTAAAAAATTAGAAACTGAGGTGGTGCCCATCAAGCAATCAATAGCATCTATAATATACCAGGTACTATGCTAAATTATTGGGGAATGGCTGAACAAGTAATAGCATATTGATGTGATATAATAATATTATGCTTTAAGAAATGAGGAATTGAATGATTTCAGAGAAACCTGGGGAAAACTTTTTATGGACTGATCAGAATGAAGTGAGGAGACCCAAGGGAACAATTTGTGTAGTAACAACAATATCATAAAGACAAACTATTTTGACATATTTGGGAACTTGATCAATGGAATGAGTTAGCATAATTCCAAGAGGATTCATGAGGAAATATGCTATTTACCTCCTAATGGCAATGTGATATATCAAAGTATAGATTGAGAAATATATTTTTAGACCCACCCTATATGGGAATTTGTTTTGCTTGGCTATACATATTTGGAACAGTATTGTTGTTTGTTTGTTTGTTTGTTTGTTTTTTTCCTTTCTCAGTGGGAGTGGGAGCAGAAATGGAAGAGAGATAAGGCAGATTTCTATTAATGAAAAAAATTAAATTATGTTTAAAAAAGAAAGTGATTCTCCTTTCTATAGACAATATTGTATAATGGAAAGATACGGTAAATTTCTATTTCTGGATTACAAATCTAACCTACTTATTCTATATTTCACAAAGTGTATGATCTTTTTTGGAATTCAAAACATTCCTATCATCACTTTAAAAAAAAAAACAGAAGTAGGGTAAAAAAATCACTTTGTTCACTTTGTCTCTTTATCATCTCCTCAAAGCCTTCTTGAGTGTTTTCTTTAACATGAAATATGTTTTTTAAATTATAACAGAATCTAGTATGGAGAGAGTTCTAGTCCATTCTCTTTATAACTTTAATTGTATCCCAATGAATTAATAAATGACATTTTCATCTGTCTGTGTTTGACTTGGTTTAGCTCAAATTTTATAAATGATCATACAGAAAAATTAGTAAGATAGTTAATTCTTCTCAAAGGCCATTTAAATTCTCATTTACTAAATTTGTATAAAGATAGTCTAGGGACAAATTGTATCCAACTGGCCTATCCCATTTAATTAAGTTCATATTTTTGAATGGCATTATCTAAAATATTTCAGTACCCTTGCATTTCTGTCATTCTATAGGAAAATACATTATCCAATCTATTATTTTTACATCACAATAAACATAGGATACCTGAATTTTAGTAAGGTGTTTGACAAAACCTCTCATATTTTCCCTATACAGTTGCATAGAATAAGTTGAATGATGACCCAAACAGTAGTAATTAATGAAAGAATCAATGTTAAATTGAAGGGAGATCTCCTGTAAAATACACCAAGAATCTGTTATAGTTTTCTTCTTCAATTATTCAACAATTATTCAAATTTAATGCCCACTATATGTGAGATACTGTGCTAAGCACTGGATTATCAATGATAAATGAAAACATACATGACATTCTATTAAATTTGCCCCTAAAAACAATATTAGAAGAATTAACTAATATTGGACAATAGATCAAAATAAGAACTTGCTAAGATAGAGCAATAGACTTATCGAATAAAATGCAATGAAATAGGAATAAAACATTGTAATACTTTAGTACAAAAATCAACTGCAAAAGTATAGGATAGAAAAGATGGAACTAAATAAGTTTGTTTAGGAAAGATTTGGTGGTTTTAATGGAAAATCTACTCTAAGCCAACAATGTGGCATTGGAGTCATAAAAGGCTAAGCAAACTATATTTTAAGAAGACTTGATCAGACTGAGTAGATCCAGAGGAGAAAAACAAGCAAGGTGAAAATATGGGAATCCATGGTAAGGATCTGATGAGTATTGGACCTCCCACTTTGGCATCAGTAACCTAGATTAACGGATCATAGGACAGATTGGATGAAAACTCACCATGCTGAAGGAAAATTTTTTGAGAGAAAAAGACTTTTAGCAGCCAGGCCCTGTGAGTTAACCATTTGCCACAAGCGCTCTCTGTGCTCAATACCATAGTCCTCTGGACTTTGTATGTAATTGTGGAAGAATGTATTGCAAACTTTTGGGGAGATGTGTTCTACCAACTATATTTAAACAGCACAATAAATACCCCTTTATAAAGACTACTTAAGCCTGGATGACTAAATTGACTCTTAATTGATAATCCCCTGGAGCAAAGCTCTGGGGACCCAACTCAATAATAATGGAAACATAGAGAAGAGACTTAAAGTATAATTGGTAGCTGTCAATGTTTACCTTTTTCAAGTAATGTCTTTAAATGCTTAAAACAAAATACATATGATTTCAAAAAAAACCAATTATATTGAAATACATTTTTGAAACATAAAGAAAAGATTAAAAGTAGGCATAATTCTATATATCTTTATATCTCTACATATCTATAATATCTTTAAGTGCTTAAAATGAAATATGTAAGACTTCAAAGAAAACAATTATACTGAAAGAATCTATAAAATCATCTTGAAAGAAAATTCATCAACCTCAGGTTAAAAACAAACAACTCTTTATCTAAATCTTTTAACATTACATGAGTATCTGAGTAGAATTTAGGCTATTCCTCTTCCTTCTTCATTTTCTAATTATACATTTCTTGTAAGATATCTTTTATGCTATCTTTGTGAACAAAAATAATGATTAACAGTACATTGTAGTTTATTTATATTCACAGTACATCTCTCCATTGCCCTTTGCATCATCTGCTATTCATTTTGACTTTTTGAAAACTTTGTGCATATCAAAGAAAGAATATTGATTTTTAAAAGATGAGTTTGTATTTCTGGAAGTAATTTGGAATCATTAAACATATTATGCCATTTGCAATCCACCTTAATATTTTCCTTCTATTCAATTTTGGAACCAACTCATCGTCCAACTTTAGTGTTTATTTAACAAATGTGTGCTAATGCACCAACTCTACAGGCTATCCATCCAACTTTTAAGTCATAGTTCAAATAATAAACATTTTTTCTTGATTTGTCTTCCTATGTGTATTGCACAAGCTCTTTTGAGAAAGTATGCATCTAATTCAAGGGATTCTATAGCATCTGGAAGCTTAAGATTCAAATGAAACTGCTCTCTCTATGTCCACCAATAGCCTCTTTATCATGGAATCCAACAGTACTCATCAGTCTTGGAGCTCTCATTAGTGGTGTTTCTTTCATGAATTCCTTATGACATCTCCAACCACTTCTGGATATGGGAGAACAAAAAAAAAAAAAATTTAAGACTCAAGGATGATTTAAGAGAATGTTCCAATTTCTCTTGCTGTTGTTATTGCCCTCTAAAGATAAGAATATTTCATCTTTTTACTTAGGCTGAGATGAATGCCCAATAGAGAGATCCTCAATGCATTCTGATTTAAGAACTATACAGATTATGTCTAAAAAGACAGTCTCCCTCTCTCCTTATTTTAAAGTAGAACAGGGAGCTGTAATCACAATAAAAAGAAAAAGTTTATTGAGTTCCTACTATGTACTAAGCCCTTTGTTAAGTGCTTTACAAATACCTCTTTTGAGCTTTGCAGCAGCCCTAAGAGTTAGGTACTGTTATTATACTCATTTGTAGAAACTGAGGCAGGCAGAGGTTAAGTAACTTGCCCAGGATCATAGAAATAGTAAGTTTCTGAGTCAAGATTTTAATTCCAATAGAGAAAGGAAGAGTATTTAAATTCAAAGTCTCAGAAACATGCTGTCCATGTGAAAACAAGTAAATCACTTAAACTCAGGAGTACAGAGAATTCTTTAATACTATAAATTACTGATAAATTCCTTATCATTAGTGAAGAGATTTTTCCTGCCCAAAAAATTCCCTGTATCACTAAAATCCTAAGAATGCTCTTCTCTTCCCTCCCCTATAGCTATTTCACTTCAGAAACTCTGAAAATCTTCCCTTTCCAGACTAAATTTTTTTGACTAGGTAAAAGAGGCCATTCTCAGTTCCATATATTAACTTACCTTAATCATCAAGATTATTAGACCTCATAAAGACTTCAGTTTAAAAAGGAAGGTCTTGCACTGCATCCAGGCCATCTCCAGTCATCCTGTTCTATATCTTGCCACTGGATTAAGATGACTGAAGGATAAAGTGAAACTAGTGACTTCACAGAGCCCTCCCTCACTTCAGTCCAATTCACTTGCTTGTCATGGCACCATTTCTCTGATGTCATGTTAGTCTTCAAGAATGAAGGACAACCAATAACCACCTCCTTGTTGTTATAGTCCTCTTCAAAAATGAAAGTTAAACAACAATTACAGATAATGCTGCTATTAAAAATCTTTGAACTCTTCTGTTATTTTTTTGATGATACTTTTGAGGTACATTTTCAACAATGGAATTGAGTCAAAAAGTCATTCTTATGAAGAAATAATCATTTTTGATTAGAGAAATGCAAATTTAAACAATTCTGAGATACTGCCTCACATGTATCAGATTGGTTAATATGATGAAAAAGGAAAGTTATAAATGTTGGAGAGGATGTGGAAAAATTGGGATACTATTGCACAGTTGGTGGAATTGTGAACTGATTCAATCATTCTGGAGAACAATATGGAACTATGATGAAAGGGCAATTAAACTGCAAATTCTTTGATCCAAGACACTACTTGTATCCCAAAGAGATCAGCCCTCTTTGTGGTGGGAAAGAACTGGAAATTGAGGAAATGCCCTTCACTAGGAGAATGACTGAACAAGCTGGAGTATGTGAATGTAACAGAATACTATTGTGCAATAAGAAATGAACAGCCAAATTTCAGAAAAACCTAGAAAGACTTGTATAAACTAATGCAAAGTAAAATGAACAGAAATAGGAAAACAGATACAGCATTATCAACACTGCATAATGATCAACTATGAGTGACTCATTTCTTCTCAGCAACACAATGATCCAAGAGAAGTACAAAGGACTCAGGAAGGCAAATGCTATCCACATCTGGATAAAGAACTGATGGACTCTGAATGCAGATTGAAGTATATTTTTTTCCACTTACTTTATTCTTTCTTGTGTTTTTAATACTTTTTTTCTTTTTTCAATTGTGATTAATATGGAAATTTTTATTTTCTTTTTCCCCAGTTAAATGCAAAAGTTTTTTTCACATTTGTTTTTAAAACTGTATTCCAGATTCTTTCCTTTCCTCTATCCCTACACCCTCTCCCATTGAGAAGGCACATGTGAAGTTATACAAAACATTTCTATAGAAGTCATATTGCAAAAGAAAATATAGATTTTCCTCCCCCCAAAAAATTTAGAAGAATAAAGTTTTTTTAAAAAAATTAATACATTATATATGTATTATTTATATATATTATATATATAAAATATGTAATAATATATATATATATATAATGGAAAGTCATTCACAGCTGATTATCCCACAACATTGTTATTACTTTGTACACAGTACATTTCACTTTGCGTGAACTCATGGAGGACTTTCCAGGCTTTTCTGAGAGTATCCTGCTCATTCTTTCTTATAGAACAATAGTGTTCCATCATATTCACATACAATTTATTCAGTCATTTCTCAATTGATAGGCATCCCCTCAATTGAATAAGGAAATATGTTTTCACACTGCCCGCCAACTTCAGAAGTAGAAGAGGAAGGAGAAAAGGAGAACAAGTTTTGGAACTAAATATCTTTAAAAATGAATGCTAAATTTTCTTGGCAATTAACTGGGAAAAATAATATACTATTTAATTTTTTAAAGTAATTCCTTTTGTGAATTTTTCCAGGTTGCTTTCTGAAAATATCTTACTGGTTTTTGATTTGACTAATAATGAATGCATATATTCATCATCACTCCACAATATTCCATGAACTGAGTTTTACTGCTTTTAATTATACCTTGCTGATTTGATAGGTATAAGTTATACCTCAGAGTTATTTTAATTTCTAATTCTCTATCAGTAAAGTTGAAATTTTTTTTCAATTGATTACTAACAATTTGAGTTTCCTCTTTTGAAAATTATTAAGATTCTTTTCTTCAGAGAGGGCTATTCTTACTTTAGTCCGCTGGAGTTCAGTTTGGGTATAGTGTGATCATCCCAGATGCTTCAAATTTGCTTTCTCTAACAGGAATCTATCGGTTCTGATCCTGACCAGAGGAATATCCCCTCATTTCTTTTACTACTTTGACATCTTCAGTGGCACTCAACACTAGTATCTACTTTTTTAGTTTCTTTAGAAATTGTGGAATAGAGCTAACTCCACAAATAATGCATAGAATTTCATCTTCTTATAGCAAGACTTGCTGGCCTCCAATCTTTCCCAAGTGGCTAGAGAGAGAGATAATGTAGATAAAAGAAAGCTGACCATGATTTTTTTCCCACTTTTTGCTTTTTATTCTTCTTATTCTTCCTATTATGCTTGCTTTTTCCTAGACTTTTTTTCCCACATAATTTCTGCAAAGACTATTCAGCAAAATTAGCTCTTTTACTATCCAAAAGTTCAATGGTCCCATAGTATACTCCTTAATTTCAGTTAATATGATTTCTGTTCTTGATATTTCTGCTCTTTCTTAGAGTCTGAATAACTTTCTTTCAAAGAGCCTAAGTATATTTCAGAGTTCATACAGTAACAGAAATCCCTGAACAACTTCCTCCCTTCAGTTATTGTTATTAATTACTAAAAAAAAAGCAGTGAGGCGGCATAATTAACTCAGTACTTAACTTTGTTAAAAAATGTGCAATGTGTGGACTCAAAAGCTCAGAGTAGACTGGACACCCTAGAATTCCCATCACCAACAGTGTGTCTCTCTAGATAAGAGAAGGAATAACCTATGATACCTAATTCCCAAAGCAGTTGTGGGTAACCAAGGCCATGTCCAAATCATTTTTCCCATCTATTCACTTATTTAGAGTAATAGGAATGGATCAATGACTTAAAAGTGAATAAATTTTATGGTCTTCATTCTACTTTTGTTCCATAAACTTAGTAGCTATGATAGAGCTTAAATATTCCCTACTTTCCCAAACTCAGGGTTACAACTCCATCTTCTATGTCTTTGCAAGGGCTTTCCCCCATGCCTGGAATGCTCTCCTTACTCATTCCTGACTCTTAGAATTTCCAATCCAATCCAAGAGCCACTTCTTACCCACTTCCATGGTCAATCATCCAGCCCATATTCAAACCTTGAAGGATCTGTCAGAGCTTGCCTTCATAAGGATCGTTAGAGAAGAGCTCTAGATAAGGACTTTGGGTTAGAAGGAAGAAAAATAAAATTAGGACAAGAGAGAATTCAGGCTGCTGCTGGAATATAAATTTGATTCTTGGCATAATTTCCCCCCCTTCATTTCCTAAAGGACACTGCATCTCCAATGTCCTGGGAATAGTTCATTATGTTAATCTGGTGTGATCTCACATCCTCACAAGCCTGGGACAATTTTGCTGAGTTCTGTAATCTGCACATCTGCATAAGGGACTTCCTTGAGGTAATTGAAAGCACACTTTGAGAGGAACTCAAGAGAAAGTATTTTACCTCAAAGGAGGCAAAAATACAACTTTTGGAATGATTAGAATCCCAGAGCCATTTACATACATGTAAGAAAGTCAGCCCACTCCTCATCCTGTCTTTATACTAATAGCACCTGAAGCCCTAGAGAGCAGCCAACTTTTTTCTCTTTTTTAGTTAAACTAAAACTATCTTACTTCCAGATGAAGAGACAGTTTACTCTTTTTTTTTAATTAAAGCTTTTTATTTACAGAACATATGAGTGATTTTTCTACATTGACCTTTGCAAAAAATTTTTTTTTGTTCCAAATTTTTCCCCTCCTTCCCCCCATTCCCATCCCTAGATGACAGGTAATCTAATACATGTTAAATATGTTAAATTATATGACAAATCCAATATATGTATACATATCTATACAGTTATCTTACTGCACAAGAGACATCAGATCTAGAAAGAGAAAAAAAAAACCTAAGAAAGAAAACAAAATGTAAGCAAATGTTCACAGAAAGCATTAAAATGTTGTGGCCCAGGGGGCAGCTAGGTGGCCCAGTGGTTAGAGCACCAACCCTGAAGTCAGGAGGACCTGAGTTCAAATCTGGTCTCAGACACTTAACATTCCCTAGCTGTGTGACCCTGGGCAAGTCATTTAACCCCAATTGCCTCAGCAAAAAAAAAAAAGAAAAAAAAATGTTGTGGTCCACACTCAGTTCCCACAGGCCTCTCTCTGGGTGTATATGACTGTCTTCATCACTGAACAATATGAACTAGTTTGAATCACATCATTGTTGAAGAGAACCATGTCCATCAGAATTAATCATCATATAGTATTGTTGCTGTATAATGATCTCCTGGTTCTGCTCATTTCACTCAGCATCAGTTCATGCAAGTCTCTCCAGGCCTCTCTGAAATCGTCCTGCTGGTCGTTTCTTATAGAACAATAATATTCCATGACATTCATATACCATAATTTATTCAGCCATTCTCCAACTGATGGGAATCCATTCAGTTTCCAGTTTCTAGCCAGTACAAAAAGGGCTGCCACAAACATTCTTGCACATGTGGGGCCCTTTCCTTCCTTTAAGATCTCTTTGGGATATAGGCTCAATAGAAACACTGCTGGGTCAAAGGGTATGCACAGTTTGATAACTTTTTGAGCATAGCTCTAAATTGCTCTCCAGAATGGTTGGATCCATTCACAGTTCCACCAACAAAGTATCAGTGTCCCACCTTTCCCACATCCCCTCCAACATTCGTCATTATCTTTTCCTGTCATCTTAGCCAATCTGACAGGTGTGCAGTGATACCTCAAAAATTGTTTTAATTTGCATTTCTCTGATCAATAGTGATTTGGAGCACCTTTTCATATATAGTTAGCTTACTCTTATATGTTTTTTGATTTGTTCTGATCTGATCTGATTTTCATTAGCCATTTTGCTTGGATAAATAGGTTTATTCACTATTCATTTTTTTGTAATGTTTTTTATGTATGTGCAACTAGCATTTGGTGGGAAGAGGCTAATCTGAGAGGAAGCTGCCCTCCCCTTGAGTATGATCAAGGATAATAATAGTTTCTGTTCTGAACCTATAACCAAAGATATAGAGATATTTGAGGAATTGGATGTGTGAATACACAAACATTATTTATAAATATGTGTGTATTCTATATATAACTTGTATCCATATAATGTGCTACATATATACATAATTTATCATAATATTATGTTATATGTGTATGGATATATATAATACACAAGTGTGTATACACAAATATTATATATAAATATATGCATGTATATATACACACATACACAATCTATTCAGTCAGTCTATTGTTATCCTTCATTCTTGAGGAGGACCAAAATATGGCCTCACGATGTTAGAGTCAAGTTAGTGTATTCAGCTGCAGCTGATCAGATTTATGGGAGCTTGGAATGCTCTCACAGGTCAGATACAATTAGTCCCTGTGAAAATTTGGGGTGGATTCTCTAACTTTGTGCATCTCATGTTTTTTTCTGATCTAATTCAATCCTGCTTTGCTCATAGAGCACTACACCTTCTCTGATGTGAGCACACTATGCTGGGCGATCCTATGCTAGTGTCTATTAAAATACTATGTTACAAATATGCTTATATACATATATTATATGCATTTATTTGTTTGTATGTGGATATAGATATAGATAAGATCCTGGAGCTTACTTGCCCCTCCCTACAACTAAGTCACTGGCAAGTCTCTCTTCCTCTCTTAATGTAAGCCAGACCTCAGATCATATTTAGTCATGTATAAGTATACATGCATGCTATAAATGCATCAATAAATACATATGCACACATTGGATTTATGAACTATTTATGTATAAATATATAATTATATGATCAGATAAATTAATATTATTGTATATTAACACATCAATATCATATTAACATATTGATATTATAGGTTGATATATCATTCATATATATTTGTTAATATATTATACATACATATATATGTGTGTATATATTTATATTTATCAGTCCTTTGGGTTGGTCAGTGTTTCAGTAACCTTTCAGAATTTCATTAAGATGTCCTTACTGACCTGTATTGATTTCTTATTGTTTGACATTTAAATGCTTGCACACCACAAGCAGAAATCTCCCACATAAGGGAAATATTGCTGTGGTTTGTTTTGGCACCATGATTTGCTACTGCAAATTGGAGAAAATATATTCCATCAACCTATTTAGGATTTGCTCTAGGACAAGTAGATTACTAATAGCTATGGAATTTGCATAGGCAAATCCCTGATTGAACTCCTTAGAGAAAAAGATTTTCTAGTGCTTCTTTGCAAATGCAAATACTTATTGGCAAAATTTATTCCAAAATGCTAGCTGCTTCACTGAGCTTTTGATTTCCTGGACTTCACTCCAAAAGAGATTAATAGGTCAAGTCAACATAACACACATTGATTAAACACCTACTCTATGCCAGACATTGTGCTAAGGATAAAAAAATAGCAAAAAAAAAAAAAAAAAAAAAAAAAAAAAACTACCTGCCTTCAAGGACCACACCATGGAGAGACAACATGCAAACAAGTATATACAAACAGGATAAATTGGAAATAATTTCATAAGGAAGGCATTAGGATGAAGGTGGATCAGACTAGGTTCTCCATAGGAAGTGACACAGGAACTTAGTCTCAATTAAACTATATAAAGGCAATCTCTGATCTGACTAATCTGTGATATCTCTGCACCCTCTGAACCAATGGCACTTATTTGTTCACTTTATATGTATATGCATATACATATAAAGTGAACATAAGAAACACAAATTTTGAAAGTAAAAAATAGCATGTATCTTTATTTAGACAATATCAGTTCTTTTTTCTGTAGGTGGATATCATCCTTCATCATCATGAGTCCTTTGGGACTTTATTGCTGAGAAGAGCTAAGCCATTCAGTAATTCTTCATACATTTCATACACAATTGGCAGCATTGCTATTACTGTATACAACATTCTTTTGGTTCTACTCACTTCACTTTGCATCAGTTCATTTAAGTCTTTCTGGGTTTTTCTCATATTTTCCTGCTTGTCATTTCTTATAGCACGATAATACTCCCTCACAAT
The DNA here is from genome assembly GCA_023553655.1 of Myrmecobius fasciatus. Classification (NCBI taxonomy): domain Eukaryota; kingdom Metazoa; phylum Chordata; class Mammalia; order Dasyuromorphia; family Myrmecobiidae; genus Myrmecobius; species Myrmecobius fasciatus. Next base: position 70,022 of record JAJPUD010000481.1, read on the forward strand.
CATATACCACATGTTGCTTAGCCATTCCCCAATTGATGAGCATCCCTTTGATTTCTAATTCTTAGCCACCATAAAATAGCTTCTATAAATATTTTTGTACAAATAGGTCTTTCCCCCCCTTTTTTGGATGTCTTTGGGATATAGATGTAGCAGTGGTATTTGCTGGATCCAAGCATATGTGCAGTTTAATGGCTCTTTCAGCACCAGTCATTTTACTCTAATTATATCTTCTCAAGTGTCAGATCTCAGCTACAATATTGAGAACTCCTTGAGGACAGCATTAACACAAAACTTTAATTATCTTTGAATTTAACAAAAGGCCTTACAAATATAAAATGCTCGATAAATGCTACCTGAATATTGAATTAATGTTAAGTGATCTTCTATAGTCTCTAGTGAAAGTTAGCCATCACTGAAATGGATGAATTTAACTTTCCTTTTGCCATGAGCAGCTAGGTGGTGCAATGGATAGAATGCAGGGCTTGGAGTCAAGAAGCCTCATCTTCCTGAGTTCAAATCTGACCTCAAAACACTTATTACCTGGTTGACTTTTTCTAAGTTTTAATTAACTCTGTTTGCTTGAGTTTCCTCATCTGCAATATGAGCTGGAGAAGGAAAGGGCAAGTCACTCTAGTATCTTTGCCAAAAATAAAACCCAAATGGGACCATGGACAGTTGGACAAAACTAAGAAAATGGCTGAACAGCCACTTGCCCTAAGATTCATCCATATCCAGACTTAGCCCCAGAATCAGCTGCACTAAATGCCACTTAAGTTAGGAGAAAATGACATTGACATCCATAGGCCACACTAACAAGGGCTTATATCAAAAAATGAACACAATAATATTACATTTTTATTATATTAAACACTTTGAAGTGGATGTTGGAATTAGCTGCTCAACAGTATAGGATAGTTTTTAAAAGAGAAAGGAGGACATCTAGATGGCACAGTATAATAGAATACCTGCCCTGGAATTAAAAGGACCTGAGTTCAGACCCAGCCTCAGGCACTTAACACACTAGTTGTGTGACCCTGAGAAAATCATTTAAATCCAATTGCCTTGTAAAAAAAAGAAAGAGAGGTTTTAAAATGTGGATAGAAAGATTTTAAAAGTATTTTAAAAAAGAGTATAATAAATAGTTACCTTTGAAAAAGCATATTTTGCTGTGGCTGTCAGAGCTTGAAATAGAAAGTGTGGTTGTCTGTTTTCCATTTTCTCTGCTAGGAGAACATGAGAGCTCTGATTGATTGCTAGCCTCTTCGTTTTTCCCGTCTCCCATCTTAAGGCACTCAGAGGCATCATGGCATGAGCAGTCTGCATGGCTGCATGATCAAAGGCACCACCATAAATCTCCTTGTAGAAATTTACCAGCTTTTGATTTGGACTTAGGCCTAGGATAGATTTAAACTAATCCTTTTTTTCAGGGAGGGTACTGCCCAGGAAGAAAAGAACATTTGGAAATCTCAATCTAGATTGAATTCCAACTGTGTTAAGTTGCTGAGGAGAGTTGTAATGTTTGTGGGTTTTTTTTTTTTTTCCCAATATTGTCAGCATGAATCTGTATTTGGTATCTGATTCTCCTCTTATTTTTCTCCCTTTGGAAAGGTCAGTCTCATGATCAACAGATTTTTGGAAAGATCAGCAAGATATTGTTGAAAATGGAGAAAAATATTTATCCTTAGCCCCTTCCCACCTCTATAACAAGAAAGCAGGTTCTCAGCACAAATATAGAAAACAACTTTCCCACCTCTCTTTTGTTTTGCTAGCTTTTGTTTTGTTTCAGAGGCAAGGGTTAGGTTAATGGTGAAATCTGCCTTTCATAACTCCCATAAACTGATCCTACTTCTATTCTCTATGACTGCACAGAATCAGGCTATTATTTTTGGTTGGTTGGTTGATTAGTTGTTATCCTTCATTCTTTAAGGGGATCAAAAAGGTATCACTATATTGGGTAAGAGGTACAGTGTGTCTAATTGTCTTAGACCATTTTGAACCCGAAGGCTTTACCACAAGTTTTACTATGATTTACCACAGTCTATATAAACATTTGAAGTAAAAATGTCTCTAAATATGTGCATCTCATGTTTCTTTGGGGCACACCATTTTCCAGGGTCTCCCATGTCTCACAATTGATTCCAAATTTCTTCAGAGAAACCCTAAAAGCATCCTTGCCTTGCTTCTTCTGACCTCTAAGCACTTCCCTTGTATGAGTTTTTCATAAAATAGTCTTTTAAGCAAGTGTACTTTTGATATTCAATGTGGCCAGTTAATAAGAGTTGCATTCTCTTCAGTAGTTTATCTCAAGAATGAAACTCAGTGTCTGGTACCTTGTCTTACCAGGTTATCTTCAGAATCTTCCCAAGACAATTCAAATGAAAGTGATTCCATTTCCCAGCATGGTGCTAATATACTGAACAGGTAAATGAACACAGTATTCAGAATTTCTCCATTTGCTATAATCTATGTTTCCACTTACGAATGTTGTGGTGCTGGCTGGTGGAGAACCTGTTTTCTTGGTGTTGTTAGGCCAAAATTAGCACAAGAATTGATCCATACTTTGTTGCCTTTCAGGCTCAGAGGCTTCATTAAATACACAATCATCTGTGAAGAAAAACCCATGACCAACTTTCCCTCTACTTTAATCTTGACTTGTAGCCTTTTCAAATTAAATAACTTATCACCAACTGACCTTGATATTGTTTTTTATCTCATTGAAGGCATCTAACAACATAACTGAAAACTCAGGAAAGTTGCAAAAGCATTTTCCATTATCCTAACATGCTATCTTGAAACTATGAAATAACATGATACAAAGGTTAAACTATAAAGAGTTAATGATGAAATCTGCTTCCCACAACTTCTATTCATTGATCCTACTCTCTATGATTGAACAAAATAAGACTAATTCTTTTTAAACAAATATTTGAAGACTGAAAAGGACTAGACAATCTAGTCAACTAACATTTATTAAGTACTTACTAGGTGCCAGACACTATACTATAATCCTACATTCTAGGATTATAGAGAACAACAACAACAACAATAACAAAAATAACTTCTATTCTCAAGATGTTTGCAGTCTGTTGGAAGAGACAATATATAAACAAGTACATACATAAAAGGTATGCTTGCATTAGCATTTTAATTTTTTTTAATTTTGGCAGTCCAAATAAAAATCAGCTATTACAAATAGATTTACAGTCATTTACATAAATGCAAACAAGGTACAAATATAGATCTAGATAACTAGGTCTCTATCTAAAGTAAATTGGAGATAGTGTTACAGAGAAGTCATTAAGATTAAGGGGGATTGGGAAGGGCTTCTTGTCAAAAGTGAGATTGTAACTGGACTTGAGGGAAATAAGCACATTCAGATTCTAGGCACCAGAAATAACCAGTGAATATGCCTATTAATGCTGGTTATGTGGAGTTAAGTCATTTCAGGTTCATTTCATTTCCTTTTTGACAGTTATTAAATGGATAAATCAGAGAAATATGGCCCATGAGAGTATATGGATTATAGCAATGAATTTTGACAGTGTTTGCTAAAAGGGATGAGGTGAAAATATGTGGACTGGATAAACATAAAGGCAAGTAGATTTAGATGAGATTGGAAGCACCTTGAGGCAATTAAAATAATCTTGGTTTGAAATTATATATGTATGTATATATATACATATATACATATACATGAGTATATATACACATATGTATATACATATATCTATACATATATACTTGCATGTATGTTGTATATCCATGTCTGTGTATATGTATAGATATGTGCATATGTATGTATATTTAGAATACTTGGGCATAGAGACAATCAGAAAAGCTGAGAAAATAAATGAGATAATAAAGAAAGAAGGGGGAAAGGTCCAGAGAAATGACTTATAAGAATACCTAAGAATTCCTTGTAAAACCAGATTCACATCCAGAATTTTTTTAGCTAGAGTGAAATTAGTTATAGAGAATCCAGGTGAGATTCTATAGCAAATAGGGCAAAGAATAGTAGGTACTCTTAAGCCACCAATTAGAGGGCAGTCCAGATCTTGTCCCCACAGGGGTTGCAGGGAAGGTAACTATGCTGGAGAGGTGATTTTATGGCTAGACTTTGAAGAAGGAGTTCCCATGGGAAGGGAGGTAGCAATATAGACTGGCAGAGGACTATAAGACAAGGGGGAGGAACAGTGGTAAACACAGGAAGGAAACCAATACATGGGTCAGTGCCATGTTTGTCCACAGTAGTTAAAGTTCTACCTAGAACAAGAACCTCTTACCTATAAAACCATTCAACAAAATTTGGAAGAAAATCCTATTTAATAATAATAATGATAGATAGCATTTATCATTTGTACTTACACCTTAAGATTTACAAAGAGCTTTATAAATATTTCATTTATCTTCACAATAACTTCTGGGAAATTACTGCTTTTCTTATCATCATTTTACAGATGAAGAAATGGAAAAAAAAATTGAGGTTAAATGATTTGCCACAAAGCTCATAAGTATTTAAGATGAGATATAAACTCAAGTTTTCTAACTTTAAACCCAGCCATCTATCTATTGTGTTAACTGCCTATTTTATAGCAAACTTATTGAAAATATAGACATTAACACAGAATCTAGTTCTTGTCTTTTTAAAATGTATTTTAGGGTAGGTCACATCATTTGTTTATACCTCTGGGAAATAGCAAACACACCAAAATGGAAATTTTGCAAAGATATCTAACATTATATCTCATAACTATTGGCTCCCAGGAAACAAAGGGAAATATAGAGAAAAAAAGGAATAAAGTTAAAAAAGTCCTAATCAATCAGAATTTTCCAGTAAGTTTTTTTGCCTCAAGAGGGAACAAGTTCTTGCTTGAATGAATGAATCAATACACATGTATTAAACCCTCACTGTACTAAGCCCTGGGCATAAAGTCTGAACTCTCAGTTCTAACTGTTCTCTAGGTTTCCTCAGACTTTCCAAGAACTCCAAGACTCTTGAACAAAGTTTATGGGATCACTTACTGAGACAATTATTACATTTGGGAAAACTTTTAAGAACTGGGGATAATCATCAGAGGAGTGCAATGTCATAGACCCAAGGGACAAAAGAATCTCAACAACTAAATAGCCATGGATATTTACTAACTGTGCAATAACTAGATCTAGATTATTAGATCTCTATCTAAAATAAAATGGAGATAGTGTTAGAAAGAAGACATTAAGATTAAGGAGGACTGAGAAATGTTTCTTGTCTAAAGTGAGCCTGTAACTGGAGTTGAGGGAAATAAGCATATTCAGATTCTAGGTACCAAAAATAACCAGTGAACATGGCTGTTAATGCTGGCTATATGGAGTTAAGTCATTTCCAGCTCACCTTATTTCCTTTTTTGACAATTATTAGATGAATAAATCAGTGTGTATGACCCTGGATGAACCACTTTACCTCTATGAGCCTCAGTTTCCTTAACTGTAAAATAAGGATAAAAATAGCACCTATCTCCAAGGTTCTTGTAAGGATCAAATGAGATAATACTTGTAAAGCATTTAGAACAGTACTTGGCACATAGTAGGTGTTACATACATGCTTATTATTATTCAGTTATTCCATAAAAGTATGGAATGGTTGAGAGTCAAATGTGTATGAGTAACAGAGACAGAGAAAAGGCCATTGAAGTTGTCAAGAAGGTCACTGATTGCCCTTCTAAGACAACAGTTTCAATAAAGGGTCTGGAGTCTTCTAAAAATTCTTACGAATGTATAACTTATTCATGCTTATTCTTTTTTCTTATTGGTTTTCCATTTCCATTGAAGTCCTGAGTGAATGCTTCATTATTACATGAAGATGATCCATGGTCCTGAAAGACTATGCTGATGAAGGGCAAGCTTTGGAAGATCCTAGCAAATCAGAAAGTATTCAGATGGAGGTCTGGCAACTAACTTGTCATGAACCAAAGTACTGGACAAGAAGTCAGGAAGACCCACAGTCTTAGGCAGTTTTAAGCTTTATTGAATTAATCTTGAAGAAATTGCTTGACTGTAGTTCTCAGAAGGAAAAGAGCTTCAAATGGAAATGTATACTTTTATAGAAAAGAAGCAGAAGGTAGTAAGTAGAGAACCTGTGAGAATTCTATAAGGGTTTAGTTTCCATGGAGTTATGTAAAAATCTAAGAAATGAAATCTAAGTTAGGCTGACATGGAACACAGGGAATGAAACTTATAAAGGGGAAGCCATAAATTAGAAAAAGAAACATACTATTGATAGATTTAGAAGGGGTACATGTACACCCAAATAAGGGCTAGGGTTACAGAAATGTGGCAAATGTGAGTTGTAATTAGGGGAAGGACTGCCAATGTGGTCACTTACGGGGAACTATGACCAAAGGAAGATGGAATCAGGAGGGTGGGCCCACCCTGATGTAGGAGAATTAGATGCTTCAGATAGATTATAACCTTTGTAGTACCCAGGCAATGGGGAATCAGGGGAGAGACATATTTTGGGACAGAGTACAAATGTTATGGTTTGGTGCTTTTAGGGGCATGTCTGCTTCTGGACACCTGTTCTTGCATGATGACAATAAAATCTTTTCCTAGTTTGATCAGCAAGTTTTCAGAGTTCTTGAAAAGACACTTGTCTCCTAGATGTCTGCAACCATTCCATCTGTGAAGAAAAAAAGCCCACAATGGGAGCAGAGTGGGTAGTGGAACTGGTACAAGAGGCAGCAGATAAGACCTGAGGCTTGAGATGACAGAGGAAAGAGAAGCATTCTCAACAATGAGTTCAATGACTTAGAAAGAAATGGATAGATGGCATAAAATAATGAAGAGCAAAATGAGCAAAACCAAGAGAACATTGTATACAGTAACAGCAATATTATTTTAAGAACAATGTTGAGTGGCTAAGTCATCTTTGACTATCATAAATATCCAAATTAACCACAAAAGGCCTATGAAGGAAGATGCTATCTTCACCCAGAGAAAGAATTGATAAACAGAAGCATGTATAGAATGGTATACACATACACACACATTTATACACACACATATATATTTGCATATGATGGTGGCCATCTTTGGGGTGGGGGAGAGAAAAAGGGGGGAAAAGACTTTTTATATACTTAAAAGGAAAAGATTTGCAATTTATTGTATAATAATCATTTTTTCTATTCTGTTATAGAAATGATTATTTTATTTCTTAAGATCAGAATAAAAAAAATTTTTTTAAAAGAGAGAGAATTGGGGATAACACTAGTATCATCTGATTTCCAGTATCATTATGAGGCTAAAATGAGACAATCTATGCAAAGGAGTTCGCAAATTCTAAAATGCCATATAAATATCACTTAAGATCATCATCAGAAGTAACATAGAGGAATGGATGGAGAGAGGCCATGAATGCAGCTACCATCTGAGCTCATGTCTCAGTGTTTAGCGAATTCTCTAAGACTATAAATTGGCTAAGAGAGTGATGACTTGCACTTTTGGAAGGAGTTTCCTTACTCCTTTCAGTAATAAAAACAGACATAGTCCTCAACCCTATCATCATCATTATAATCATTACCTAACTAGTACCAGTGTATCCTAACTGAAAATAACAATACTGTGAGGAAATATATGGCCTCTCAAAAGCTACCCTTACAGATTCATATATAAAAGCAATTATAAAGGTTACAACCTTCCAGGTGGTTTCCATTCATATGGATTTTCTAACCATCCCATACACCTTTGCAAGAACTTCTTTCATATATCATTCTCTGCATTTAAAAAATCAGTAATAGCTCTTTATTGACTCCTGGAATCCTAGATTTTTAAATGGGACTTTAAGTCATGTAGGCTAAAATTAATTTTCTTGATGAGGAAACTGAGGTCACCCAGATAGTCCTCTGACTCAGAAGCATTGTTTCTACTGTGCCAAATCTTTAATTTTTCCACTTATCTTCCAATATTTTCCATTGGCTCAGCCCTTCCCATTTCTGTCCATGTACCCAAGTAACCCCAGCCCTTGTTTCTCTCCAGTCATTTTCCTGTTATACACACATATGAATATGCATTTTATGCTTTTTCTCCACCTAGAATGCCCTTCCTCCTCTCTATTTAGCTATTCAGTCATGCCTAATTCTTCATGATCCCATTTGGGGTCTTCTTGGCAGAAATACTGGAGTATTTTGCCATTTCCTTCTCCAGCTCATTTTACAGATGAAGAAATTGAGTTAAACAGGGTTAAGTGACTTGGCCAGGTCACACAGCTCCTGAGGCTGTCAGTATCTGAGGCTGGATTTGAAATCAAGCCTTCTTGCCCACTGCTCTAACCACTGTACAACTTAGTTGCCCCCTTCTCTATTTAATCATATTTTATTTACGTGGTAAGGCCTAGCTCTAGTATCCCCTTGGTTATGAAGCACCTAAGTCTATGCTTTTCTAAACTACTCATCATGAAGTAATAGAAAAAATTGTATTAAGCATCTGGAAAATTCTGATATTAAATCTTACTTTTTGTACTTATTATCTTTGAGACACAAATTATTTAATCCTGTCTCAGGCACATTTGACCTTGATCTCTGAATTCCTCTATAAAATGGGAATAATAACAGCCACCTCTTTGGGTTGTTGTAAAGATTGGCTGAATAACACATGGAAAGCAATTTATAAATGTAAAAGTGTCATATTAGTTATTGCTATTGTTATTGTTATTGTTATTATTATTATTATTATTATCAGCTTCCCTGAAGCTTAGTTTCTTTATCTGTAAAATGGAATCATAATACTATATTACCCACAGCATAGGATTATTGTGATAATATAGGTAAGAATAGGTAAATTCTATGCAAACATGTAAATATGAGACAGTGTGCCTAGCATGGATAAATATTTCTTCTCCCTTCCTTTCTTTTTCCTAACATATTACCAAGCTTAAAATAATATATGAATTCCTACTATTTTTATTACTTCATAATTTAGCAATAAATTGCTTTCTCTATTTTTACATGAATATAGATTTTCTTTACCCAGCTAAACTCTAAGTATCCTGAGGATAGACATGTGGATAGGAACTGAGCCTGTGATTTCCTTAGTAGGGAGAATTCCCAGGTGAGGAAATAAATACTACTAAAGAAATTGGCATTTTCTCTGCAATTTATAGTCTTAAGAGAATTGCCTAGAGCAATGAGACATTAAGAAAAAGAATGAAAAACATTTACATGACAGACATGCTGAATCTTGAGAACAGGAAAAAGGATACACTTATAAAGCACTTATTATTTATTATTAAGGAAACATTTTTAAGCACCACTGGACCACAAGAGTTATTTCTGACCAGGGGCTAGAGCTGTGATTTTATGGGCATAGAAAGCTCCTAGATAAGGAAATCTCTTTTGCCAGTGAAGGTCAGTACCTTCTCTATATAATCTTAGAAGACTGTCTAGGAATCATGGGAAGTATAGTGACTTCCTGAGAGTCACAGAGTCAGTATGAGTTAGAGGTGAGCTTTGAATTCACACCTTCCTAACTCCTTAGTACTAAATAGGCAATTAAGTAGAATAGCAAATACAGGGCTGGGCTTGGTGTGAGAAAGACCTGAGTTCAAATTCTGCCTCAGAAATTAATAGTTGTGTGACTTGGGCAAATGATTTAATCCCTCTCAGTTTGTTTAATTATCTGTAAAATGTGGATGTAATAGCACAGGGTTTTTGTAAGGATCAAATTAGTGTAATTTAATTAATATGTGTAAATATTAAAGCATGATATAAATGCTAGATATTGTCATTAGCAGTATTATTATTATTATTCCATGCTACCACTGGGAAAAGGTCTTAATTTTTACTTTTATAATCTCCCCATAGTACCTCCTATAGTCTCGGACACAATAAAATATTTGCTGATTTATTCATTGGAATTTGACCAATGGAATATAGCTACAGTCTCAGTGATTGTCCCCCAAAAAAGCAAAATTATATTGTTAGAGTGTGACTAGAGTCAAGAGGCAATGGATTAAGATGGAGAGAAGACAAAAGTACCTAAAGCCCAGCAGAGGGGAAGCCAGGGGAAGCTGCTAATGGGAACCAGCTGCATCAGCAGCATTGACAGATGGGGTTCTTGCTGAAATTTCGGAGGCCTAAGTTTGTTAGCTCTTGTCATTCTTTACTGTATTAATGAAGGGAAACAAGGTGTTAGATCCAAGGGAGAGATTGAATGTAGCCAAATCTGGAAGTCTGAAGTGAGCCAAGCCTTAGCATGATGCTGAGGGACATAACTCAGCTGAGCGAGGCAGAGAAAAAGGAAAAACTCAAGGCAGCCTGAATCCGTTTCACTGTGAAAGAATTGCAGAGGGAATGTCACTGCAGACACATGTTGGCAGGTGGCAAGGTCAAGGAGCCCAAGGACTCTTCTCTGGCAAAGTGTACCAACATGGCACTTTAAGAAATGTCTTTAAGAAATCATGGATTAGTGTCACAGCATCCAAACATATTCTTTTGCACAGAGTGCAATGGAAAATTCAAGATCTCTGGAGTCTGAGGGCCTGGATTTGAAACCTGTTTCTGGTGCTTTACCCCCTTGTGCAATCTTGGGCAAATCAGGCATCTTCCATGAGTTTTGTCATCTGTAAAATGATTGGGTCAGACAGGGTGGTATCTGAGGTCTAGATCTGGCATCCTTTGGACCCAAGTTTTAGGATTGTACTATAAAAAGGAATTGGCAGCACTGAGATGAACTCAGCTTCTCATAAACTGTCTCTGATCATTACAAATAGTGCCTAGCATTTTATGATGATACATTCATACAGTAAAGACAGTTATTGTTAGGACATCCTGGAGATGCTGGGTTATAGGCCAACACTTTTATTTATGGTCTTTCTTCTTATATATTTGTGGAAACTTGTCCCTGGAACTGCCCTCACCAACACAAATGCTACCTTCAATGTGTTAAGAAGGGCACTGACCAGAAGTATTTTCAAAGTTTTAATGAGGTCCAAATATAAGGCATGAAGCATTTAGAAATTTGTAGCTTTGGGGATCTTTAGTCTTCATAATGAGTTCCACATGGAAAGATGTGCACAACTGGTGAAATTTGAAAAGGAGCCTGCATTCAACTCCCAAATAATCCCCTCCTTTCTACAAGAACTATTCCTGAAGCTTTGTAGGAGTGATCTTTGTGTTGTCCCTGACCATAGAAATTACATTGCTAAACTAGCCCTGCAAAAACTACCTCTGAGGGGAGGGAGATGTCATAAATTCTAACAGCAGGACCCTGATAGAAGACAAGTCTTGCAAACATTTTCCTTCAGACTCCCTATTTATATAGAGCTGTGTGAATATGAAAAACCTGTTCTTTTGCATGAACTAATTTGGTGACAGAATGACTCAGTTTACTCTTACTGTTTGGGACCACTAATGTGCCTATATCAGTAGTGCCTATATCCCTAACAATGGTCTGTGAAAGACAGGAAGAGATAGTGGAAAAAGCAATGTCCTTAAAGCCAGAATCAAGTTCCAATTTTGCCATTAATTGCTAAGTGACCTTGGGCAATTCAGTTGATATGCCTATGGACCTCAGTTTCCTGATCTGTAAAAAGGGAGAAATAATGCTTATATTCCCCCTTGTGTAGAGTTATAGTGAGGAAAGCAATATAGTGCTATAAAAAATATGAGCTGATATCCTTATGGTTATCAGATCGCATTTGATAAACTGAAGCATTTTCAAGGACCTCAAATGGCTCACTGTGCAAAAGATCATTTTTCCAAATGTCAGTATTTCCCCCTTCCTTCCCTTATACCAAGTTACTATGGATCTTAAAATACTATAATATCAAAAGATATATTTAAAAAAGATTACTGAAAAGTTGAAGAAAGACACGTTTCCTATTATTGTGGATATCTTGGCTCCTAGATATTACCAATAATTCTTTTTCATAAAAAATGTCATAAAAACATCACTAAGGACATAAATAATCATAGCTACCATGTATATAGAACTTATTATGTGTTAGGCATTGCGCGAAATGCTTTACAATGATTATCTTCCTAGATTCTTATTATAATCCTAAGAAGTAGTTGCTATTATTATTCTCATTTCACAGATAAGGAAACTGAAACAAAGAATTAAGTTAAGTTGTTCAAAGTCACAAAACTAGTAAGTATCAGAGACTGAATTTGAACTCAGGTCTTCCTGACTCCTGGCTCAGAACTCTCATCTATTACATCTCTTAGCCTCTTCTTATAAGCAGAGGAATACCTCACACCTCTGAGACTACAGAGTCTCCAAAATCTTCTGGGGATAGCATGCTGTTTTCTTCAGGCCTGCTCCCTATTCATATTCCATGGGTATGCAGTCTTTGCTGGATATAGTATGTAATCTTGACTGGATTTTGATCCCTACTTATTTCATGGATCTATCATTCAGCATTTTTCCTCTCATCCTATATCGCTATTGATAACTCCTAGACATGTACATCTTGCAAAGGGTATGGAACTCATTTTTGCTTCCAGTTCCTGACTTTGCCTATAATCCTTAGCTAAAATAATACATCTTCCCCTTGAATAAATGAGTTTAACCATTGTTCTTTTAGCTTAAAACTCAGATTTTTTTTCTTTTTATTTTTAAAACATGCATAAATATTTTTCAACATTCAGCTTTGTAAAATCTTGTGTTCCAAATTTTTTTCCTCCCTTTCCCCCACTGCTTTCCCCTAGATGGCAAATCATCCAATATGTGTTAAACATGTGCAATTCTTCTATACATATTACCACAATTATCATGCTGCCCAAGAAAAATCAGAACAAAAAGGGAAAAAAAAAAATGAGAAAGGAAACAAAATGCAAGCAAGCAAAAAAATAGTGAAAATACTATGTTGTGATCCACACTCAGTTCCCACAGTCCTCTCTCTGGGTGTAGATGGCTCTTTCCATTACAAGACCATTGGAACTGGCCTGAATCACCTCACTGTGGAAAAGAGCCACATTCGTCAGAATTGGTCATTGTATAAGCTTGCTGTTGCCGTGTACAATGATCTTTTGGTTCTATTCACTTCACTTAGCATCAGTTCATGTAAGTCTCTCCAGGACTTTCTGAAATTATCCTGCTGATCATTTCTTATAAAACAATAATATTCCATAATATTCATGTACCATAATTTATTCAGCCATTCTCTAAATGATGGGCATCCACTCAAAACCTCAGATTTTCTATAGCTTTGATAATTCTGAAATTTAGCTACAATATTCCTTGGAGTTTTCATTTTGGGGTCTCTTTCATAATGTGATCAGTGAATTCTTTCAATGGCTATTTTATCCTCTGGTTCTAAGACATCTGGGCAGTTTTCCTTAATGATTTCCTGAAAGATGATGTCTAGGCTTTTTTTTCATGATGGTTTTCAGATAGTCCAATAATTCTTAGATTGTCTCTCCTAGATCTATTTTCAAGGTCAGTTGTTTTTCCAATGAGATATTTTCCATTTTCCTCTATTTTTATTTTTTATTTTTTTTTGGCTTTGTTTGATTCTTGAAGTCTCATTGAGTCATTCACTTCCATTTGTTCTATTCTAATTTTTAGTGCATTATTTTCTTCAGTTAGCTTTTATATCTCCTTTTGGATTTGGCTAATTGAGGTGTTTTGTTCATTGCATTTTTTTCCATTTCACAAATTCTGTTTTTCAATGAATTGTTTTCTTTTTCATATCTATTTTGTAAGGAGTTTTTTCCATTTCATCAAGTCTGTTTTCTTAGATAATTTCTGGTTTTCCTTTTCCATGACCTCCTTTCCCCATTTTTCTTCTAACTCTTTTTAAAGATCCTTTTTTGAATTCTTTCAAGAGAGCTTGTGAAATGAGGACCAACTCATATCATCCTTTGGGGCTTCATCTGGAGCTGGCTTGCCTTGAGGATCTTTAAGGTTTGAAGTCTGTCTTCTTTCTCCACAAAGCTGTCTATGGTCAGAGCTCTTTTTGTTTTTTTGATCACTTATTTTTAAAGGTCGAGGTCTGCTTAAGGCAAAGGAGGGACAGCTGCTTTAGTTTGTCCTGGGGCTGGTGCTGCTGACTGACTTTTGGTGCTAGGTGGGCATGGCCAGGTCCTATTTTTCTAGAGTTCAGAGGCTCACTATTTGCCTTTTATATTTGCTTTGAGTGTCTTAAAGCAAATCTCTGAACTACTGGCTTGTAACCAGGACAGAGTAGCCTAAGAGCCTCACAGTGGATTCCCCAGTGCACTAGTCCCACAACACTCTGGCTCTCCATCCCAGCTTTTTGCCCTGGGCTCCCTGTGTTGTGGTCTGGGCTCGGCAGCCTCTCCCCCTGCCCAGTTGAAACAGACCTTTTCTGAAGTTCTTCCAAACTATCTTTTTCTGGACATTTGTTGTGCTCCACATATTTGTGGGTTCTGTCACTCCAGAATCGGTTCAGAAGCTTTATCTGCTGTTCATTTGAGGGAAGTTTGGAAGAAGTTACAGAAAAACTTGTCTACTCTCTGCCATCTTGGCTCTGCCCTCCTTTGCTATACCTCTGTTAAGAGAAGCAGGAAGTCCTAATAAACACAGTCAATGGATTAAAAAAACCAGAGTTTTTCTCTCTTGATGGGTTTATCTATTTCTCTAAGACTAGGCTAAAATGAGCATTTTAATAATAATAATATTTTTATTTATTTATTAAATTTAATTAAATTAATTGAACATTAAATTATTAAATAATAAACTATTTATTAAATAACAATTTAATAATAATAATAATAAAGAGATTCCTTGATACTGCAATGTCAAGCATAAAGCTAAAATCTTTCTTTTTCATTTCTATTTCTTGGCCACAAGGGTTATCTTTCTATCTTAGGATCAGAAAATCAACAGCACCTACTGACCAACTGTCACTGAAAAGCAGACACACCCAGGAGCCCCAGGATAACAGCATTGGCCAGACCAGGGGCCCTACTTCCAGTCGGCCCTCCACAGATGTCATGAGATGGGATATAGAAACTATTCCTGCAGATACTCCAATCTCTGGCTTCTCAGCAGTCACCATCTACTAAAGATTCAAAAAGGGAAATTTTTTGCCTCCAAAGTCCTGGGTGTTATCAACAATGGATATGATTTTATCAGTTCAAGACTCTGAGACAGCATAACTGAAAAGGTTTCTCTACTGATTCCAAGATAAGGATTTCAGCCCTTTGCTGAGAGAGAGTTGAGGTAGCCATATAATTCCTCTTGGCCAGGATTTCAGATCCTAAAGCCAGAGGTGAAGTTAACTACAGTTAAACAGGACCTTCAAATAAGATAATGCAAATTAAAGAATATGCATTACAATCTGCTTTGCTGTTATATCTTAAAGACCATAGGAACTTTTCACCTGATTTGCAGCAGAAACTTCCTAAATGGAGCTGTCTCTGTATTTAGAATGTGATTTCCTTGAGGTTAGTAACTCTCTCTTCTTTACAATTTGAATTTCCAATGCTTAGCACAATTCTTAACACATAGTAAACACTTAACAAATGTTTTTTCATTTATTCATTCATGCTAAACTACTCTTAAGAAACATTTAGAGATTACTTTTTTAAAACGGTTTTATATTTATTTGCTTCTGCCTTAAATAGTTTTCTTTAATAGTTAACATGTAACAAAAAAGTTTATATTTGCATATAAATATAAAATTTTATATGTGGAAGAAATTATATATCTGTTCCAGGTTTTTTTGACCTTTTTAAATTGAATTTTATTTTTTAATGGTTTAGAATAAAACAAGCATTTCCATAACATAGTATAACAAAAAAGATTTACACATGAAACTGCAAATTTATTATATACAACTTGCTATTCTTTTAAAATATATAATAAAGTTATCATGTAAATTTATATTTTTCCTCCCTCATCTCACCCTAAAAAATGGTTATAATTGGATACAAATAGATATTATAAATCATAATTATTACAAGTGAAATTATGTTATATACAAAAGTTATACAATTATGCTACATATAATTATATATCATACTATATTGTTATATTATAAATATTGATAAATTTAGAGATTGTAAATATGACAAATTTTAAATTTATAATCGTTTCTCACTGATGCATGGTGTCTCTCTAGATTACTTCCCAAACTTGAATTTGTAGGTTAGGTTCCTTGAGAGAGAGGATGACTATAGGTTCAAGGCCTTCTGTGGGTCCTGCTCCTAAAATTATAACTCGTGGTACCCCACAAGTGTGTCTACTTTCCAGCTAGAGGATACAGTTATCTGAAAGTAAAACTGTTTACTCAAATATCATAGCAAGAGCAGTAACAATAGAACATCTTTTCCATAAATATGGGACACACTTTCCTAAGACATATCATGTTAGTGTGAAAGGCAGATAGATACTTGAGTTCACAGGAAGAAAGCCTAAATGGTCAAGGAATATTTGAGAAGGAATACCTCATACTTTTGGTGCTATGGGACCACAAATGTCCTTAAAATGTTCCCACACTCCCTGGATGCCACCTTCCTGTTTTACTGTAATGACTACCATTTCTAGTTATTGGCTTCAGTGAAATCCTGAATTAGGATATTTGTAAACTTTTTTTTTCTTCCAGAAAGAGCTAAAGTTGTTACTCTGAAATCAGCAGCACCTTCCTCAATTATGTAGTCTCAGTCTCCATTCTGAGGTCTGCCATTTCACAAACAGCAGGTCCTAGCCCCAGGAAGTAGGTTCTCTCTTCTCATCAACTCATCTTAATTCTATATCTGAACTTCCCAGGAGGCTCAGCTTTTCAATTTATAATAGACACACAAACACACATATGTATGTATGTATGTGTATATACCAGTATAGTTTTGTGTGTATGTATTGATATGCATACACATATACATATATGTGCAATACACATATATGTACATATATAGTGAATCAATATATTATATAATATATATATGTAATGAATCAATATATCTTATAACACATATATATGTATATGTATATAATGAATCAATATAGCTTATAATGTTGCTTCTAATAATGACCAAATGTAGAATTAATAACTTTATAAGGATATCAGTCAGTAGTGTGTAGGATGTTATGGCTGGCAAGAAGGAAAATATTCCTCTGTATCCCCTGTAGCAAAACCATTTTATAATTTGCACTTGGAAAATCATTTATCATCTCACTGATTAGCATCATGGGAAACACTGACAATATGGGCGGTATTGCTTTGTGGGCTAAACAATGGATTGGAGGGTCAAGAAGAATCATTTTTTTGTCTGTCCCTTTCTGCACAGAAACCTTAGGTGGGCTAATCCACTTCTTTATTTCTTGGTTTGGTCCCAAAGAGGGTTTATATTAAATTATATTGAAGGTCAATTGTGTTTCACAGCTAAATTTTATGAAGAATAACTCCTCCAGACTCTAGAACCCCTGAGTTCTGAATATTGTAATATTTGTTACCTGCCTTGGAAGGCCTGTCCTAAAATATCAGAAAAAAAACTTGGAGATATTCCAGCTTTAGCTACAGAAACCAATAGGGATGCAAATAACAGCTGGTAAATAGCCCATGTTATGAAGAAAGACAAATCAGGTGTTAGCAGAATACATAACAGGAGGCCTATACCAACACAATTCAAACAATGGTAATAGGGATTTTAATTGCTTACAGTCTCTCTTTCTTTAGCCATAGCATTTTCAACACTCCATTGTCCTGCAGCTTTGCCTTGGAAACACCTCATAAAAAGAATAACGAAAGGTTATATTAATTATCTAATATGGGTTATTTCTTCTTGCCTGGATGCTTTAATAGGTACAAAGAACTTGTCTCAGAAATAGTAGTACTGTCTTTTGAAGTACCTAGAAGAGATTCAGGAAATTGGCCGAGAAAGACTACAGCATAGTAGCAACCAGACTTTCATAAAATCACAATCATCAGTGATGTTGGGTTTTTGTAGTTTTTTTTTTTTTCTCCATGTCTCCACACTTAAAAAAAAAGAATCCATAATTTCATTGGCATAGGGTGCTCCAGCTTAAGAACTCCCTCTTCAAATACAGAATAGCACCTTGCCTGAAATCTGTAGTCTTAGAGAGCTACCTGGAATACTAAGAAATTAGATGTAGTCCATGATGTTTCACCATCAATTCTTTCATTTAATTCCACTTTTATCTTTGTCTACTTGTATACTCTTAAAAGGAAATCTCTCAGTAACCTCTCTTTTCATTATTTTATTCTTTGTTGTTGCTATATAAGTGTCTTTCTCTGTGTTTTCCCTTTTTGGGGGAGTGGGTGGGTAATTTATTTGGTTAAGAATGTCTTCTTTGTTTTCTATATATGTTTACCTTTCTTGTATTTATGTGGTCTAAGCTGCTTTCAAAGCAAATAATTTGTTCTGCTTTGTTTTTGTTTGTTTGTTTGTTTTGTAGAGATACTTCAAATGCCTCTTTTTGATTTTTAGTCAATCTTTTTTTCATTTCTGATTAGGCTTATGTTTGCAGGATATGCCAAGTTGGGATATTTTGAGCTCCTTTTTTCTTTGGAACATACTATCTCATTTTCTTTTACAGTTTCTAGCAGGATACAAAATAGTCATATGTTACTCACATTTCCTTTCCTTTATATTGGGAGATCTTTAACCTTTATGCATTCTGGAATTTATAGCACATTTTGGGGAAGGTTGTTTTATTTTTCTGTAGATAAATGTATGAAGTGTTTCAGTTGGTACTTTGTTTTCTCTGTTCAGAAGTTCTGGATAGTTTTCCTATTTTCTTTTGTTCAGTCATGTCCAACTATGACCCCAAATAGAGTTGGGGTTTTTTTGGTTTGTTTGTTTGTTTGTTTGATTTTTTGTTTTTCTGGGGTTTTTTAGCAAAGATATTGGAATGGTTTGCCATTTCCTTCTTTAGCTCATTTTACAGATGAAGAACAAAGGCAAACAAGATTAAGTGACTTGCCCAGGATCATACAGTTGTCTGAAGCTAGATTTGAATTTAGGGAAATGAGTTCAAGATTTCAAGCTCAGCACTCTATCCACTTGCCACCTACTTGCCCCTTTTTCTTTTTTGTAACATGGTATTGGTGTTTTGACTTGTGTTCTTGAGAGAGACCTGTGATTTTTAAATTATTGTTATGCATCAGGTCTGAGCCAATTTAGAGATTATGTGTTCATTTAATGTTATTGCTTTTTGCTTCCTTTCTTTCAGATTGTCCTGCATTTCTGTATAATTGTATTCCCAATCATATGTTTTCTCTTTCACTTTTTTGGTCAGATTTACCATCTTATATTAATTTTTTTTATTAGTCTGCCAATTATTTCTCCTATGCAGTCCATAAATTCTACTTTTTCATCACTTATTCCATTCTTGAACCACTTGAGAATCTTGCTATGGTTCCATGCTTTCTTGAGAATTTAATGTGTCCTCTATTTCAACAAGTGTTGAATCATTTTCTTTTGTTTGTAATATTTATTCAGTGATGTTTGAATTCTTTTAGATAGTCTGAAGGCCATCATCCCTTCAATTATTATCATTCTTTTTAGTAAAATGAATGTTAAAAGTTTTTAATTGATTTTTATTCCTCCTGAGATCTTTGGTAATTTTAATCTTTCCCCCCCTCTAATATTATTACATTGGTACATATGTCTGAAGACTAGAATTGCCTTACTAACAACCCATGTCACTGACAGGAGATTATTGCCAAATTATCAAGGACCTTGGATATCAGTGTAAGAAATGTGAACTTTATCTTATAGGTAATAGTGAATTATTAAGAGGTATGTGTCATAATAGATAGACTTGTACCTAGAAGACTATCTCCAAATTTATACACTGTACAGACACAGCCAAATCAGTGAATCACTCTAATAGCCTCACCTGAAAATAGTTGCTGTGAGCATCATAGGAAAAAATGTATACAAAGTACTCTAAAAGCCTTTTATTGTTATTACTATTATTGTTGGTTGTTCAGCCATTTCAGTCCTGACTCTTCATGACCTCATTTGGGTTTTTTTGGCAAAGATACTGGAATGATTTGTCAATATACTCTCCAGATCATTTTACATATGAGGAAACTGAGGCAAACAGAATTAAGGGATTTGTCTAGTGGAAAGATGGGTTTTCTTGACTTTAGATGGGAGACTCATCCACTGCACCACCTAAGTGCCCACTACTACTGAGACTGTTAGTTATATTACTATTTTAACAATGAGTAGGATTTGGAGTGTTACTTCTTTTTTTTTTTTTTTTTTTTTTTAATAAAGCTTTTTATTTGCAAAACATATGAGTGACTTTTCAACATTGACCTATGCAAAAAAACTTTTTTTTCCCAAGCTTTTCCTTTCCCTCCCCCCTCCCCCCACCCCTAGATGACAGGTAATCTAATACATGCTAGATAGGATAAATTATATGACAAGTACAATACATGTATACATATCTATACAGTTATCTTACTGCACAAGAAACATCAGATCTAGAAAGAGAAGAAGAAAAAAAACAACCTAAGAAGGAAAACAGAATGCATGGAAATATTCACAGAAAGCGTTAAAATGCTGTGTTGTGGTTCACTCTCAGTTCCCACAGGCCTCTCTCTGGATGTATATGACTATCTTCATTGCAGAACAACTGGTTTGAATCACATCATTGTTGAAGAGAACCATGTCCATCAAAATTGATCATCGTATAGTCCTGTTGCTGTGTATAATGTTCTCCTGGTTCTGCTGATTTCACTCAGCATCAGTTCATGCAAGTCTCTCCAATCCTCTCTGAAATCCTCCTGTTGGTCATTTCTTACAGAACAATAATATTCCATAACATTCATATACCATAATTTATTCAGCCATTCTCCAATTGATGGGCATCTTTTCAATTTCCAGTTTCTTGCCACTACAAAAAGGGCTGCCACAAACATTTTTGCACATGTGGGTCCCTTTCCCTCCTTAAAAATCTCTTTGGGATATAGGCCCAGTAGAAACACTGCTGGGTCAAAGGGTATGCACTGTTTGATAACTCTTTGAGCATAGCTCCAAATTGCTCTCCAGAATGGTTGGATCCGTTCACAGTTCCACCAACAATGTATCAGTGTCCCAGTTTTCCCACATCCCCTCCAACAGCTATCATTATCATTTCCTGTCATTTTAGCCAATCTGACAGGTGTGTAGTGGTATCTCAGAGTTGTCTTAATTTGCATTTCTCTGATCAATAGTGACTTGGAGCACCTTTTCATGTGACCGGAAATAGTTTCGATTTCTTCGTCTGAAAATTGTCTGTTCATATCCTTTGACCATTTGTCTATTGGAGAATGGCTTGAATTCTTATATATTTGAGTCAATTCTCTATATATTTTAGAAATGAGGCCTTTATCAGAACCTTTGGATGTAAAAATATTTTCCCAGTTTACTGCTACCCTTCTAATCTTATCTGCATTCATTTTGTTTGTACAAAAACTTTTCAACTTGATATAATCAAACTTATCTATTTTGTGATTAATGATGACCTCTAGTTCTTCTTTGGTCACAAATTCCTTCCCCCTCCACAGGTCTGAGAGGTAAACCATCCTACATTGTTCTAATTTGTTTATAATATCATTCTTTATGCCTAGATCATGAATCCATTTTGACCTTATCTTGGTATATGGTGTTAGGTGTGGGTCAATGCCTAATTTCTTCCAGACTAGTTTCCAATTATCCCAGCAGTTTTTGTCAAATAGTGAGTTTTTATCCCAAAAACTGGGGTCTTTGGGTTTATC
>JAJPUD010000481.1:97142-216077 GCA_023553655.1 Myrmecobius fasciatus
GCCCCACCCACCCCCTTTTCCCCCCCTTTCCCTCCAGTTTCCTTATAAGTACGTCTATTATTCCCTCTGAGCCAAATCTGATGAGATGGAGATTAACCCAATTCTCATTCCCCTCCCTTTTCTCCCCTCAATCATTATAGGTTTTCTTTGCCTCTACATGTGATGTAATTTCCCTTATTTTACCTCCTTTTCCTCTTCTTCCAGTGTTATCCCTTTTCTACCTCTAATTTCTTTTTCAGTTTATCATATCATAAGATTCATAAAATCATAATAAACATATAATAATAATCATAAAATCACAGTAATCATATGATAATAATCATAAAATCACATTAATCATATCATAATCATAATGTAATAATCAATTCATAAAATCAACCCTCATTCTATAAGTATCTATAACATAAATATAGTTCTCAAGAGTTATTTTTTCTTGTTACCTTTTTATGTTTCTCTTGTGTTCTGTGTTTGTAGATCAAATTTTTTGTTCAGTTCTGGTCTTTTCAGTAGAAATAGGTGAAATTCTCCTATATCATTGAAAGACCATCTTCTTCCCTGGAAGATAATGCTCATTCTAGCTGGGTAACTTATTCTTGGCTGTAATCCAAGTTCCTTTGCCCTTCTGAATATCTGATTCCAGGCCCTTCGATCCTTCAAAGTAGAAGCTGCTAGGTCCTGTGTGATCCTAATTGTAGCTCCCCGATATTTAAATTGTTTCTTTCTGGCTTCTTGTAATATCTTTTCCTTGGTATGATAGTTCTGGAATTTAGCCACGATATTTCTGGGGGACTTAATTTTTGGGTTTCTTTCAGGAGGTGATCGGTGGATTGTTTCAAGGAGTATTTTGCCTTCTGGGTGTAAAATATCAGGGCAGTTTTCTTTTATGATTTCCTGGAATATAGTGTCCAGGTTCTTTTTTTCATCATGGCTTTCAGGAAGCCCTATAATCCTTAAATTGTCTCTCCTAGATCTATTTTCCAGGTCAGTTGTTTTTCCTAGGAGATATTTCATGTTTTTCTCTATCTTTTCATTTTTTTGTTTTTGTTCAACTGATTCTTGAAGTCTTGATGAGTCATTCATTTCCAATTGTTCGATTCTAATTTTTAATGTCTTATTTTCTTCAGTTACTGTTTTTAGTTCCTTTTGCAATTGACCAATTACATTTTTTTGTTCACTGCATTCTTTTTCCATTTTTTCTATTTTATTTTGCAGTGATCTCATTTCATTTCCCCATGTTTCTTCTAACTCTCTTTTAAGATTTTTTATGCAATCTTCAAAGAGAGCCTTGTGACATGGAGACCAATTTATGTCTCTTTTTGGGGCTTTTTCTGGAGTTGCTTTACCTTTAGGGGCCTCAGGATTTGAGGTCTGTTCTTCCCTCTCTCCATAAAAGTTGTCTATGGTGAGAGCTCTTTTTGGTTTTTTATTCATTTTTTTTTAAGGTGTGAGGTCTGTTTAGGGCAAAGGTGGGACAGCTGCTTTAATTTGCCCTGGGGCAGTTCTGCTGATTGAGTTATTTCAGGAACTGGGCAGTTCTGCTGATTGAATTATGTCAGGGCTGGGCAGCTCTGCTGATTGAATTATTTCTGGTGCTTATCAGACCTGTTGTTTGATTGATTGCTTTAAGGTGCTGTGTAATGGCAGCTAGTTACGATGCTCATCAGGGGTTCAGTGGTTCACAATCTATCCCCCTCAAAAGGCAGACCCTCCAAACCACCTGCCCACAATCAGGACAAATTGTTCCAAGAGGCTCGCAGAAGACTCCCAGGTGTGTGAAAAGCACAACGCTCCCACTCCTGTTCTGACTCCTGTTCCAGCTCCCTGCTCCAGCTCCCTGCCCCGGTCTCCCTGTGCTGCAGTCTGGGTTCAGCAGGCCACCCCCTGCCCCATTAAAACAGACCTGTTTTGAGGTTCCTCCAGAGTATCTTCTTCTAGAATCGTGTTGCTCTCCGGATATTGTGGATTTTTTTGCTTCAGAATCAGTCTAGAGGCTTCATATTTTGTTGGTTTGAGGGGAGGTTAGAGGAGGTTACAGAGAATCCTGTCTGATCTCCGCCACCATGGCTCCACCCCCGGAAGGAAGCTGGAGTGTTACTTCTATTAGTGTTTAACATTTACATAGTGCAATGTTTGCAAAGCACTTTATATATGCTATCTCCTTTGATTCTCACTATTATCCTGGAAGGCAAAGCTATTACTATACCTATTTTACAGATGAAGAAACTGAGGCAGACAGAAATTAAGTGGCTCGCTCAGGTTTACATAATTAATAAGTGAATGGGGTGGGTTATGAATTCAGGTCTGCCTAATTCTAAGTCCAAAACTAAATTAAATACCTATTATGTGCCAGGCACTGTGATAGGCAATTCACTAAATCTCTCTCAGCTTGTTTAAAATGAACATATTGGACTTATTGGCCTATATAGTCCCTTCCAGCTCTAAATTGATGATTTTTTTATCCCAAATTGGAGGTACATTTTTTTTTCTCTGAGACAATTAGGGTTAAGTGACTTGCCTAGGAAGTGTTAAGTATCTGAGACCAGATTTGAACTCAGGTCCTGCTGACTTCAGGGCTGGTGTATCCATTGCGCCACCTAGCCACCCCTGGAGGTACATATTTAGGTGTGGTTTAAATGGAGGTGATATTTGAATCTGCAAGAGAACATGTAGGCGTGAAATACTTAAAAGTGTAAAAATAGAAGACAGAATGGCAAAGACCCAAACAAAAAGAGCATACATTTTGGAGTGCAGAGGAGAAAAAAGGGAATTAATAGCTATGATAGAAGAACAGACCCAGAGATTGGTGGAGAACCAGGATTGTAGAGTAACATGCATGCTTAATGGGGAGCATGCTTCAAGAAGTTTGGAATGGACACTTATACCAAATGCTGTAGAAAAGTTAAAAAATATGAGGACTGAGAAAGTGTATTGGATTTGACAACTGAAATTATTTCCTTGAGGACATTTATGAATGCAATTTTAGAAGCATGGTGGAGAAAGGAATCAAATTATAGAAGGTTGACAAAGAAATAGAAGCAATGTGCAGGGACAGCATTCATTTGAAAAATCTGGCCTTCCTTGTAAAAGGACATTTTTGAGATAACTCAAAAGTTTTATCTAAAGCAAATGAGTCACAGGCTGCCCAGTCAGTTACCTTGACAACCTAAGATAGGTTTTCCTCTTAAAGGCTCAGGAAATTGCTTGCTAGTCTCAAGGACCAACTGTTTCCACCTAACCTTGTGTTATTTCTAACACTGTCTTTCCAAGGTCTCACTACAATATTCTATTGTACTCTTAAAGTCAGTCTGGAGCTTTTTTCTTCAGCTAGAGAAGCTAATTATCTTTTTGAAGCAGAGAATCTCAGAGTAAGAAGGGGCTGAGACATCATCTAGTTCAACTTTCCTGACTAATATCCACTTACCTTTTGGTTAGGGAAAGATAGAGTTGGCTCTAGGCAAGGGAAATTTTTATAAGAGCTTGTGATCCAAAAATGGACTGAGCTGTCTTATCCATAACAAAAATCTCCTCTATATTATCTTTGAGAAATATCTAGTCTCTGCAAGAATACTTCCAGTGACAAAACATTCACTTTCTCATGAAGCAGCAAATTCTTTGGTTAAAGAGCTCCACTTATTAACAAAGTCTTTTATATTGAATGAAAAATCTATCTTTCTGTGTATTCCATTCATTGATTCTAGTTCTTTCCTCTAGAACACTGCAGAATGAGATTAATCTATTTTCCACAAAAACAATCATTTTAGTATTTGAAGACAAATTATGTTCCATTTGATCTTCTTCACCAAGTATAACAGCACCAGTTTCTTCAACTGATCCTGGTTTTAGTAAACACCAATTTTTTTTTTATAAGACACTATTAAATACTGAACATACCAAGAAATAAATAAGATAGTCCCTACCTTCAAGGAAGTTACACTCGAAGAATTCACTCCATTTAAGAATTGGCCAAAGGAATTTCTCTTCCCTAGAAGTCTTTGAGCAAAAAGTTAGATGAATAACATTGTAGAGTAAATTCTTATTCATGGGACAAGTTGGACATGATAGCCTGTGGAGTCAGCTTCCAATGCTGAGACTCTAAGAATTCCGGGGGATTGACTCCCCTACATGACACAAAGGAAGAGAACAACAAGAATAAGAAGAGATGAGAGCTTCAATGAGAAGCATCAATTGTCCTGAAAGGTGATTGGAGTGAGGGGAATACTACGGTAGAAGGGACAGTAGCATCCACAAATGGCATATAGTGGAAACAAATTCTGGATTCCTATGTTGGGCTGATTGTTTCCAAAAGTAGCATTAATTTCCACAATGATTGGAATAAAATAATTTAGGAGGAGTAAGAAGAAATACCTTGAGGAAAATATGCAAGTGGAGAGTACACCTTGGGGCAGGAATATTCAACACAGAAAATTCAATGACTATCGGGGTTCCAAATTCAGATCTGCAAGGGAAAACTAGAGAGGACAAGAGACCAGATTTAAGATTTGATGCTGACAATTTGCCCATGGCAAAAGTAATTTAATTTATCTTCATTTCAGAACCTAACTCTTCCTACAAACTCCCACAGATCAGTGAGCAATCTTCACTGGGGGAGAGAGCTGTCTTTTATGTCTGGTGTGTGTGTTTGTGTGTGTGGGATAGTGACTCTTACCCAAATTAAAAATCAGAGACTCTTGAAATAAATTTTTTTTAAAAATGAAAGAAAAAAACATTTATTATGATCTCACAAGAAAGGGCAACTCCCAACAGACAAGGTATTAGTAGAGGAGGACAAAGCACAAATTGCAAAACACAAGATATATAGACCAGAAGCCTCCACTCCTACCCTTGACCATTTTCCTCATTGGAGAAGTCTAGGTTTACACTCTAAACATGGAAGTTTATCCCAGAAGAAAAAAAAGAATTTTAGTAAATAACAAACTCTTAATTTAAATTTCCTTAGAGAACTGCTATGCAAGTAGATATTCTTGGATGAGAAAATTCTGTTACCTGAATTCCCATCACCTTTAAAATAAGTACTTAAATGCTAATTAAGAGATGGGGGAAACAAGAGGGAAATGTTCATCCAAGAAAACCTGCAGTTTTTTTAGTTATAACTCAACTTGTTATTGTAAATTCTCAAGTCACAATTAGGTTATAGTTCAGGGTTCCATTCCTAAGAGAGGTCTTCATCCAATTTATCTCATTCAAATGGAAAGATAATGAGATCTTGCCCTTAAGAAATAAGGGGGGGGCAGCTAGGTGGCGCAGTGGATAGAGCACCAGCCCTGAAGTCAGGAGGACCTGAGTTCAAATCTGGTCTCAGACACTTCCTAGCTGTGTGACCCTGGGCAAGTCACTTAACCCTAATTGCCTTAGCAAAAAAAAAAAAAAAGAAAAAGAAAGAAGGGGAAGGCAAGTAGGTGGAGCAGTGGATAAAGCACCAGCCCTGAAGTCAGGAGGGCCTGAGTTCATATCTGGTCTCAGACACTTAATACTTCCTAGCTGTGTGACCCTGGGCAAGTCACTTACCCCCAATTGCCTCAGCAGCAAAAATAAATAAATAAAATTTAAAAAAAGAAAAGAAAAGAAATAAGGGACCTGCAGGGGCTACAAAGATCTAGGCAGACTGTTTAATCTAGTGGAAAACAACCAAACTTCCTGTGGGGTAGCAAGCAAAATCTCCCAAACTACTTTCCAGCCTCACTCCTCCTTTTTCTTTCTTTTGGGGTCTCATACTTTTCAGCCTCATTCTTTTCCAGGCAAAGACCAGCAGCCATGACAAATAATCATCTCTCTTAGGGAGCTAAGAATGGTCTGTGGAGCTTTTTGGAAAGAATATAATTGAGTACTTGCCTGAAGCCCTCCACTGAATTTTTCCTAAAGTGCTCTTCCCTGAGAACATTTTGAGGACAGCAATTCCATCTAAGTGAAGGAAGCATCATCTCTGAACTGAGAGTAAGCATATGTTCTGGTACAGATATGACATTGGGAAAAATCATAAGGACATTTGAAAGAAGAGATACACTGACAAAAGCGAGTTACATACTCAGCAGTAAGAATGAAGCTAAAGATGAATTTTTCCCTAAAGTCATGAATATTATCAGGATAAATAGAAAGTCCAGATATTTTAGGGAAAAAAGTGCTATTTCAAAATAAAATGTTCCTTTCAATCAGTTTTCTCCTTTGCATCTAGAAAGTATTAGGCAATATATATAAAACTCAGAGAATAGAAAACATATTCTGAGTTCCAGCTGTCAACCTGAAATAAAGAATACAATTCTTTAATGGAGGCAAGGTCACCCAGGACCACTTTCCAGCACCAAAGTGCTGGAGTAGCCAAGAAGGGCAGAGGTAGGACAGGGTTAAAAATACTTCAATAAGAAAGGAGTTTCATGAAAAGAAAACATGACGTGGGAAGCTGCCATGCAAGTTGTTTTGCATAAGACCCCAAAGTCCATAGAGAAGGCTGGGGGAGACTGGTCAAAACAGGGGCTCTTTTCTCTTTTTAGCTGGTTTCTACTTGTTCTGATTGCCCTCAGGCAAGGTCAATTCATAGCTAACTTCATTCTACACAGGTTAACTGTCCTACATGTTCCCCATATAAAACATTCAGCTCTCTCCTCTTTGCCTTTTCATAGGCCCTATCCCAGACCTAGAATACATTCCTTCCTCACATCTGTAAGAACCTTTAGATTCCTTCAAGGTTCAGCTCAAATACCCTCTTGAGAATTTAGGAGCTTTATATTATATAGAATTCAAACAAGAATACAAGGTGAGAGACTCACCTGCAAACAGTTATTATAAAGGGCAATTTCCAGATGATGTTTAAGATGTACATCAGCAAATAAGTATAAACATTCAATAAAATTGGGCAAAACATAAGTGTTTTGGGTGGACCCTAAACAAGACTTGGGTGGAATTTAAGCATTTCTTCCAACAATCTGTGGCTCCTTTGGAAGAGTCTCTAGGGTCAACATTTTGGATTAAACACTCCCTAGTCATATAAAGTTAGGTTCAAACAATGTAAATAAATAATAAAATATTTTTCTCATATCACATGAGGCCTTTCCTGATTCCCCCAGTTGTTAAAGCCCTCTCTACCCCAAATATAGCAACAACTGCTACTATAACTGGAAAACAATCTATTCCCTAAGACAGAGAACTTCAGTTTACATACCATTGCTGTTTCTACCTTATAGTAACTCCCAGTGTGGAAATTGCCTCTCCTGATTCAGAGAGCCAATTTCTCTATAACTTGTTATGGATGGATGGATGTGTTCATATGTGGATGTAGATATATTTATTGTGTGTATGTATATATATTAGAGTTTTGCACTGACACTGATAAGTTATCCATAGTTACACAAACTTGTCCATGGTCACACAACAAGCATGTGTCAGAAACAGGAAATATATTTAGATTTTCTTGACCACAAGCTTGGCTCTATGGCATTATGTTAAATGATGGAGTAAAGAGGAGCTCAGACAATTATGGGAACTTTGTGGCATTAGGTAGTTGAGGAATTGTTGGGAACTGGCCATTTTAAATTGTTTCAGATATGACACTGGCCATGTTTCTTCTGAAGTTTTTTCAGCATATCTCCATTTTTTTTCTAAGTCTCTGTTATAAGATAATAGTTTCTGTAAACTTCCTATTAACTCAGAGTATACCATCATTAATCTACAAACTGGTGTTTGAAGAAAAGAAAAGGTGAATGACCAAAATTTCCTACTGGTTAAACCAATTTGTTTTTCCTCTTTTTGAGAGATTAGTCTATTGTCCATTTCTCACCTTTGTATGCCACTTATTTTAAATAAGTAGCTGATATATCCCCAAAACATGAACTTCACATAAGCCCTTCTCCAATTACATTTGTGGAACTGACTGCCATCTATTATGTTCCACCCTGGTAACTTGATCCATGGTACTTTTTCAATAGACCCTGAAACTGTCATATTTCATCTTAAACTTCATAAATGGCACTTTAAAGTCACACATGATGACAATGACTGTGGCTCCTCTAAGAAAATGTTTCTAAATTTGGAATAATCTTTGTCATGACATTCACCCCTGCCAATTAGTTTTCTCTCCCATATGTGGGATCAATTGAGAGTATTAAAGATAAAGCAAGATGTGGATTAAATGTGGAGGATGGGACTAATTTCCATTCAATAGTTGTTTGTATGAGCTATATGCATCATCTATATGAAAAGCACTGGAAATAAGACAAATGTGAAAGAGGTCTCTCTGCCCTTAAAGACTTTATATTCTCCTGCCCTGGTTGTCCTTTCCACAGCAATGCCCATGCTAAAAGCAATGGGCACCATGCCTCTAAATATAGTCCATGTACAAGGAGCACCAAGACAAAAGAATGTGTGAGGTGGCCAAGGAGGACTAGCCTCTCTGTGTGAAAACCTGCTGAATTCTTTTCAGGATTGCTCATTCACCTTTCAAGCTCACCTATCTCTTTCACCTATGATTCCACAAAACCATAGCATGCTCAATGGTGGCACCTTGGTAAAACATGGCATACAGTATAACCCAGGTTCAGAGTAACTGACAGGCCTCAAACCCATTGGCAAATTAGGAGAGTGCTACTCCAACTGTGTGAAGACTTCCACCAGTGGAAAAAGGAGCTGAGAACAATTTGTACCTATGACCACAAATGCTGCCGAAGCAAGCACTGTGGAATGCTTAGAACTTGGTCAGACATCAAAAATGCCAAAGTCATTCACTGCATCCCAGGCCATCACCCATCATCTTGACTTTTGTCCTGACAGTGGATTTTGAAGACTCTGGAAGAAAAAATAAATTCAATTCAACCAAAGATTTCATCAGTCTTCTTTGAAAACAAAAAACAAACCACACAGACAGAAATGAAATATTTCCTCCTCTCAGGGATCTTATATTGTAATGGATAAAGTGTAATGGATAAGGTTTTCATTAATGGCCATGTCATACTGTTGATTCATGTACAGATTTCATTTCTCTGCAGCCTGATCTTTATCACATTTACCTTTCCCTATACTTTTCAACATGAATAGTATGAATTTAAATGTAGGTAGAATGTCAATTATAGATTTCATCAAGACATTTGACAAAATCAAACTGTTCCCAGAGATGTGACACAGAAATGCAAATTAGACATCAGTGCAGTGAGATGGTTATATGATTGGCTAAATGGCTGGATTCAAAGCCTTTGCAGACTCTTTCATTAAATTCTGTTCCACAACATGGCTTACTATCCCTCTCAGGGATCTCTCTCTTGTCTTCTTCCCTCACCCTTTGCTTCTCCATCCATCCATTTCTCCCCTCTTATTTCTTTATAGATTTTGAAGGATGTGATACTCTTCATGGCATATATATATACATAAACACACATTATATATATATATAATGTTGCTTATTGAACCCATTCCCAATGTGAGTTCAGAAGTACAAGCCCTATAATGCCTCTGTGTCAGTTCTTCCTCTGCACTTTATTTATATAACATGCTTACTATTTTAGCCTTTACTCTGCCAATCTTTCTTTAGAGCTACTCTATTGTTGATGTAAATCTTAAACATAAAGTATACATTTCCCATGTAAAATGAATATAAACAATTTGTTCATGTTTAAACAGTTTGTCCATGTCGAGTATCTTTAAACTGATCTTTAATATTGGCTCTTCTATGTTGAATTTTCTGTTAAGTTTGGGATTGGTTGATAGAAAGCAAGCCCTGGAAATCTGTAAATTCATTGAATGACCTTTTTTTTCATTCAAAATTAAAGATAATTTTGCTGGATATGATATTTTGGGCCACAGCCTTAGTTCTTTTGCTTGTCTATATATATGATTCCAGGATGTACAGTCTTTTATCATAGCTGCTGATAAGTTTTGAACAATTCTAATTGTAGCTCTAGCGAATTTGAATTGGTTTTTTTTGTTTGTTTGTTTGTTTTTTCTTGTTTCTTGCAAAATTTGATGTGGGGATTTTGAAATTTGGCAGTAACAATCCTGTGTGTGTTCTACAAAGGATTTTATTTAGGTGGTGATCCATGGATTTTTTAATTTTTTTTTATTTTTACTTTCCCCTCATGTTCTATCACTCCAGAACAATTTTTTAGGATTATTCCCTACATTATTATGTCAAGGTTCTCTTTTTGGTTGCAACTTTTTGGCAGTCCAATTATTCTTACATTTTCTTTTCTTGATCTCCAGATCTGTCATTTTTATTATAAGATGTTTCACATTCTATTCTATTTTCCCTTTTTTTTTATATAATGTGTTTTGTTATTTCTTTGTCTCTCATAGTTTCACCGGCTTCCCCTTGCCTGATTCTAATTTTCAAAGAATTGTTTTCATCTTTGAGACTCTGTACCTCCTTTTCTAATTTTTTTTTCATAATCTTGTTTTTCTTGTATGGCTTTAATTTTTTTTCCTTAGTTTTTCCTTAATGTTTCTCATTTGATTTTTAAATCCTTTTTTGAGTTCTTCTATAAATTCTCTCTGGGCAGAGAACCATTTCATATTACTCTCTGGGACAGAAGCTTTTTTTTTTTACTAAAACGTCCTTCTCTGAAGATGTATCCCAATCTTCTCTGTTCCCATAATATGTTTCAAAGGTGGGGTTCTTTCTTCTTTGCGGCTTCATTTTTTTTTTTTTTTTAAATAAGAGGTAGCAGTGTAAGCACCACTAATCATGAGGTGGAAGGATGGTGCCTCAAGCTTCCCTTCAGCTCTCCACTCTGACCAGGCCCCAAACCAACAGCTCCACCCTCATGCAAGTGCCTACAGCCAGCAGCATCCCTACCCTGCTGTAGGCACAGCTGAGCCTGGCATTTCTGATCAGCCGAGGTTCACTTCCTGGACTCAAACCCCCACTGGACAAACAGTTTAGGAGATAAAAGTCTCTGTGGTTCCAGCTGAGAATCTAACTAGCCCAAGGGGCCTCCATTTAATGTTTCTGAGGAGGAAACCAGGAGGTGTTTGCACTTCAAGCAGGTTAATCCTGACCCAGGGAGTTTCTTCAGATCTTCTTTGGTTATTTTAGGAGGACCCCTGTTCTGCCCCAAGTCTGCTTGATTTTTCACCAGTTTATGTTCACCCTGAGGGACAAATTTTTTTCTATTTGGGGGGAAAATTAGGAGAGCTTGAAATGTACCCACCTACTCTGCCATCTTCCCAGAATCCTCCCTAAATGCAGATCTCTTTATGAATCATGTTGATGTATGGGACTGATGCTAGACCCCCTTACCCAAATTAACTGATCAGAGACATCTTCAGATACAAAGAGAAAGCATTTCTTTAGTCCCTGCAGGGAGAGGCTCAAGCACACCCAAGAGATATCTCAGCTCCCAACATGTGCTTGACCTGACAAGCCAGAAATAGTAAAGCTGGTTAAATAGCAAACCCAAGTCTTTTCTTTGGATGGACTGGAAAGGAAGTAACCATTATTGACCAATGGTCACCAATGTTGTCTGCTTCCTGTGAGTCATGTGACTTCCTGTTACTTTCTGAAGCTTAGATCTAGGTTCTGACCTTCCTAGAGACCCCTATAGAGATCATGTGACTTCCTGTAACCTGGGCCTAAGGCCTAACCTTGCAGCCCTGCAGATCTCTGGGAATCTGACTTAGGCCTCAGGTCTGACCTATTTCATTGCATAGACTTTTTGAGAAAATTTCACCTCTTCTTATTCATTGAGAAAGAAAAAATAGAACAAACCTCTGATGAGGAAAAAAAAAACAGAAAAAATAAAAAGTGAACATAGCATGTGTTGATTCACATTCAATCTCAATAGTTCTCTTTCTGGATACAAATGGATGTTCTCTATCCAAAGTAGGATTGCTTTGAATTACTGAACCACTGAGAAAAACCAAATCTTTCATAACTGATCATCACCCAATCTTGCTGTTACTATGTACAATGTATTACTGGTTCTATTTGTTTTGCTCAGCATCAGTTCATGTAAATCTTTCCAAACCATCTAAAATGAACTTGTTCATCATTTTTAATAGAACAATAATATTCCATTATCTTCATTCTATTATATGTCAACTTATTCAACATTTCCCAATTGACGGACATCTACTGATTTTCCAATTCTTTGATACCATTTTTATCTTTAAAATTGTCTTAAACTTTGACCTGATAACTTAGAATGACAAGGACCATCTTCAGTATTTCATCTTAAGCATCCCACTTTCTTCATAAAAATATTCATATCTTACATTAACAAAATGGCATTCTTGTCTTATTTCTGTACATGATATCCTTCGGTCGATCTTATTTGTGTGAGTGACTAACTTTGGCAGGAATGATTACTTGACTGAATGACTGGTTACAGGCATCCTACCCCATCTCTCTTACATGATACTGGAGCCTCAAGTTGATCAAAGGACTTTGGAATAGAAATCAGTCACACAATTTAGCAGAGATCTTAGTCTTACTATGGCCAAACCATAAATGAAAGGAATATCTATTATATCATATGCAATAAGTACTTATCAAACCTCCATTTGAAGACTTTTGTCTCTCTAAATGGTGCATTTAGGTTTCACAGTGGATAGAAACCTGGGCTTGGAATCAGGAAGACTCATCTTCATGAATTCAAATCTGGCCTGAGACACTGACTGACTGTGTGACCCTAGACAAGTCACTTAACCTTAGTTTCTTCATCTGCAAAAATGAATTAGAGAAAGAAATGGCAACCCTCTCTCATATCTTTGCCAAGAAAATCCAAATAAGATTAGACACAACTCAACAACAACAAATCTCTGTAGATAGGCCCTTCCACTTCTGAACAACTCTAAACGTCAGGAAGTTTTTCTTTTAATCTAGTTTAAATTGATCTCTTCATAAATTCTATTTATTGCTTTTGGATCTGCTTTTGGAACCAAACAAAACTAGTCTAATACATTCTCATAGGCAGCTTTTCAAATACTTGATAACTACTGTGTGCCTCCTAAGACTTTTCTTCAGAGTCCACATATCCTCCGTTTCTTCAAACATAAGAATGAGACAGCACTTATCAGTTATTTGATTTGGAGAGAGAAGATCCCCCAGATATAATTTTAATAAATCAGCTATCATTAAGAATAAAGATGTATTATACAATATTCCATAAAATCATAAGTTTAAAAATGGAGAAGACTTTAGAGATCATCCAATTTAGCTCTCTTGTATTTTAGATGAAAAAAACATAATCCTGTGAAGTATAATGTTTTATCTGAGGTCACATGATATTAAACAACCAAGCCAGAGTTTGAATCCAATTCTCTTATTCCAAAGTCATCAAAGTTATGGGAAATACAAAGCCCTGAAGGTCATGGATTTCTAATTTGCGTTTTCTTCTCCCAGATTTGCAATTTTGTCAATGATTGAAATATCCAATGTAGAAATGTCTTCCACTGTGCAATCTGAAACTTATATGAATGAGTCTTCTAGTCTTAGAAAGGTACTCAGGACATTGAGAGATAAAGTGCTTTGCTTACGGTAACAGAGATAATACATATAAAATACAGGTTAAATGAATAACTCAATTTCTCAAACTAAGTTAATGACAGCTTCAACTGCGATCCAAGTTTTCCCCAGTTCCACTTGTTTTTCTGTAAATCCACTCATGCCATGTTGCCTAAAATCATACTTATCAAATTGATTATTTATATTCTTGGGGAGTTAGTAAGTGTTAAGATCAATCAAAAGAGCAGCATCTTTAATGGGAAAAAAGCAGTGAATTGGTAATCAGGGGAGCTGAGCTCTGGCCCCAGTTGTCCTTTAACTAGCTGTCTTGTCAGCTTTCTGGTTTGTAAAAGGCAGAATTCAGATTTCTAGTTTTAGTTCATCTCTAAAAGTTCTAAGAGCCTTTTCTCCTAAGAAGATGGGCATAGACGAGAAATGCAAAAAAATGGTAAATAATTATGATCTCATTTGAACAAGAAAAGCAAATGTGAACGGGGCTATTTTGACCATATACTGACTCCAAAAGTAACATAATTTGGGATGTTAAGGAGATTTTTTTTCCAATCTCACTGGAACTAATTTCTGTTGTCACTTGTAAACTTTTTCTTGATTACCTCTAAAAGAGGCCATACTGGAGTTCAATTTGGCCTTATGCAGATCAAAGCTTCCTAATCTGTGGATTGTATCCCCATTTGAGGTCTTGTAACTGAATGTGGGTATCATGAAATTATGATTTATTATCAATAAATGTTTGATTTGCAAACCAATTTTACATATCTATATATTAAATCTTTTCATTTAATTCCCACTTCAAATTTGGTCTGGAAAAGTGCTAATATAACTCCCCTCCCTTTCATATCTCAAGAAGACATTCATTGTTCTTTTCCCCATGAGGAAAACAGAAAAGGTAAAATGGTTTCTGGGAAAGGGTACTTTGGTACCTGGTGTCTAGTATCTGGGATAGGTATAGGTAGAGACTTGGAATCAGGAGAACCTTTGTTCAAATCCTGCCTCACACACATAGTAAGTTTATGATCTTGAACAAGTTACTTAACCTTCTCTGTAGTTTAGTTTCTTCACCTCCAGTATAGGGGTGTGTGTGTGTGTGTGTGTGTGTGTGTGTGTGTGTGTATGAGGGGTAAGGGTGTGAACTCAGAGGGGCCCTCGAGGTCCCTTCTAAAACTGTAATCCTATGAACTGAATTTAGCAACTTTATTGCCTTGTAGTATAGCCTCCCTCCCAAAGCAGCTCTGAGTTCATAAAAACCCTCTGTATTGGAGACTTCTCTAAAATTAGTACTCTCTGACTTATGTGGACACCCAAGGTTTTCCATGGGAGTACTTATTCATTCATTCAATAAGTATTGCACATGTATAACCCATATCAAATTGCTTGCTTTCTCCAGAAATGGTAAGAGGAGAAAGGAAAGGAGAGAATTTAGAATTCAAAATTTTAAGAAAATAAATGTTAAAAAAGATTTTTCTGTATAATTGGAAAAAATAAAATATTAAATATCTCAAAAATTAAGTATTTATTAAGTGCTCACTTTGTGCTAGGATTTGGAGATCTCGTTGTTAAGGAAATTCCTTCTACCAATGGAGGTCTGCAACTTCTGCACAACTTGGACAATTGCCTAAAGCACTGAGAAATGAAGTAACTTCTCCAGGGATACGTCCAGAGACAACTCAAACTATGAAGCTTGTTCTCTACAGCACTTCCTTTTTGTATTGAGAATATGAAACTAAAATGGAAACTATCTACCAACAGCATGTGCACAGATAATTAAATAACCCCAAGTAGGTATACAGTAACTGTGAGAGGGAAAACAAAGGCACCTGAAGACATTTATCTCCAGGAGATGGCATGTGAAAGGAGGCTTGACAGCCAGCTGGGGATTCTAAGACAGACTTGGAAAAGGAGCCAGTTTGGGGCATGAAAGGTAGTCTATGTGAAGCCTTAGAAATGGGCAATGAAATGTCTTGTGGAGGAAAACCAAGTGGGTTGATTTAGCTAGAATGTAATTTTGTAAAGCATGAGTCTGGAAAGATAACCTAGAGCCAGGATGTAAAGGGCTCCAAAAGCCAAATAGGAAATTGACTTGTTTCTAAGCATCCTCAGTTACCTTATAATCACCTATGTAATAAAGCATAGAACACACCACAATTTTATTAAGCATAAATATAGATAAACAACAAAATATATAACAAAAGATAAATGGTAAGATTTCTATTCAAATTGGCAGGTAGTCAAGAAACGTTTCACTTCCAGATGCTCTACCTTAAGAGGCAGTTGCTCTGACTAGTCATGTTGTTGTTCAGTCATTTCAGCCTTATCTCACTCTTTATGAACACATTTGGGATTTCCTTGGCAAAGGTACCAGAGTGATTTGCCTTTTCTTTCTCCAGCTCATTTTACAGATGAGGAAAGTAAGGCAAACAGGGCTAAATGACCTGCCCAGGATCATACAGCTAGTATCTGCTGTATGAGTATTTGAACTCCTGTCTTCCCCACTCCAGGCCCAGCACTCTTGGCTGTGCCATGTAGCTGCCCCATGTACCACCCAGCTGCTCTAATCAGAATTCTTATCTTCCTTTCAAGACTTGGCTTAAATTCCACAATGATGATGATGATGATGATAATGACAATAGTTATGGTTGCTGCAAAAGTGGGAGGCAGGGTCTGCTGCTCAGGATGGCAGCAGGGACAGGCTGGAAGCAGGGTAGGTAGCAAGAGTTGACCAGAACGTTGTGTTGCCACTGGCTTAACTGCCAGTTGCTGGCATTTAGTCAGCAAGGAGTGTGGGAAGGAGCAAGAAAAGTAGATCTCTTTTGCCTGTTGATGGCTCTCATCAGTGAAGGCTCTGGGGCCCAGGTCAGAAGCAGAGCTAGAAGACTAAGGAGCACTGTTACTTCCAAGGCTCTTGGATTCTGGGTTCTGGTCTATCTCCAGGGAGGTTTGAGGGCAAGTGAAATGGTCCTGAGCCCCTTCCCCATCACTGATGCTTTCTTTTTTTTTTGTCCATAGCCCAGTTTGTCAATCTCCTCTCCAAAGTTAGACACCTAGTATCTTCAATAAATATTCAATCATTTCTATCATATAAAGGGCACCAAAACCAAGCACAAGATTATATGTGTGTATATGTATATGTATTTATGTATGTATATGCTCTATGTGGGGGGGTATGTATACAAACACACACATATACACTTTTTTTTTTTTTTTTTTTGCTCTTGGTTCCATTGTTTCTCTGTTAAGCAAAGAGAATAAAATTTGTTTTCAGGGTGGTGGGGCCCTTGTGCATTCATTCATTAGTGATAGTGAGTGGTAGAAAAAGAACCAGAAAATTTTCCAATTGATAAATGGTCAAAGAATATAAACAAATGATTTTCAAAGGCAGAAATCCAAGTTATCAACAGTTATATAAAGAAATGCTTTAAAACACTAGTAATTAAGAGAATGTAAATTCAAGTAACTCTGAGATTATAACTATTTTATATTCTTCAAATTTTTGAAAGGCCTACAGGAAAATAAGTAATCAAAAGAAAAAGAAGAAAAGAACTCATATGTACCAAAATATTTACATTATAGTGGTTCTTTTTGTATTGGCAAAGACTTGGAAACTAAGCAGATGTCCTTTGATAAGAAATGGATAACAAATTATAGAAAATGAATGTAATGGAATACTGTTGTGTCAAAAGAAATGTCTAAAGGGATGGTTTCAGAGAAACCTGGCAAGACTTGTTTGAACTGGTGCAAAGTGAAATGAGAAAAATTAGGAGAACAATTTATATAATAAAAGCATCATTAAGACAAAGAATTTTAAAAAACTTAAGAACACTGATTAATGTCATGACCAGTCGTGGTTCCAGGAAAGCAATGATTAAGTGTGTTACATGCTTCCTGAGAAAGAAGTAAGAGACTCATAGTCTAGAATAAGACATAGCCAATGAACTATTTTCAGTTGGGAGGATAGGGGAATAAAGTAGGAGGAAGAAAAATATAAATGCTTATTATTGAAAAAAAACTTTAAAGAAAGAAAATTAAACAGGAGTCACCAACAATCATATTGTTCCTGTACTGGCTAAAAATATTTATTTAATTGCTGATACTCTTCATTTGCAATATTTGTGCAATGACAAACAAATTCATCCTGAGTTGTTAGATCTCCCAAGAGACATCTTGGGGAGGGGGGGAGGGGAGACAACAAAAAAAAAAACAACTTTTTAAAAAATAGATTACCAAGCAAATAAGTTTTCCAGATCTAATAACTTGACATTGTTCATCTTGCTCACTAAATTCATTTTCTCCTGGCTAGAGGGATATACCCAATTCATTTAGATTCAATTTAAGTCAACAATTAAGCTCTTTGGTTCAAGGGACTGGTCAGGATAATGATCTTACAAAGAAAAAGTCCCTGCCCTCAAGAAACATCAATTAAAACAAGGTAATTTGTAAGGTATATTCCATTATTACCTCCATTTTACAGATGAGAAAACTAAGGCTCAGAGACAGTACATGATTTGCCCATGGTTCAGTGGGGAATAAATTAAATGTTGAAGCCAGGATTCTAGTCAAGGCTTGTCTTGAAATCAGTTTCAAGATTCATTGAAAAACACTCTTTCAAACATGTTAGACAGTCTTTTATGGGATACTCAGATGGACCTATGACCTCATAAATTTGGATGTTCCCTTCCAAAAGGCAAATCACAACACTTTTATGACTACCCACACAGTAAATTTTTGGAAAAAAGGAGGTTCAACTAATATTCAGGTGAGGAAGGCTTGCTTGAATTTTCTGAACATCTCCAGAATATCAATGGAACAATGGATTGCTCATTTTTCATTTTCTCAATGAAGGCCTACTCTTACAGAATGGAGATGGGACCAGAACTGAGTTTTAACTGATATAGGTAGCTCCTGAACTCAGAGATCAATTCTCTAACTACTTCACATAATTCATACTACTTTACACAATTCAATTCAATAAGTACTATTATGATAGGCACTATGTTAAGCACTGTGCATACAAATAAAACTAAAATAAATAGTTCCTGTCCTCAAAGAATTTACAATCTAATGGGAGGGAAAGAAAACACACAAAAAGAAGCTAGAAAGGGATAGTGGAAGGGATGAGGACACCTGGAGATACTAACATCTTGTTCTGTGGAGTGTAAAGCAGAATGAACTGCAAAGTCCAAGGCCAGCCTATTATAAAAGAAGACTTTGGGTGAAGCTTAGTGTTCCACCTTCCAGTCCCCCAATCAGAGAAGAGAGGAAGTGAAGGAAGCAGGAGAAGCATTGAGTGTGTCCAATTCTGAATTAAACAGCATGATGAGAGTTCTGGTGAGCACTTCATCTTGGGAGGGGCTTCTTATTGGAAGAAGTCAAGACCTAGCAGAATTGCAGCAATAAAATCTAAATCCCTTAATGGGAGAGGAGAAACCTGTTAATCCCTTAACATCATTCACACATTATTATAGTTACATTAGTTCATTACTTTTTTAGCAGAGATTGGAGTGTTAGGAAAAAGGAATTTAGCATAAGCAAGCTTTGATTAGGAAGGTCCAGATGGTAGGATTCTGAAATGGGACAGAAGATTGTTTCCTTCAAGGTTTTGCCTAGAGTAAAGGTTCCTCAGCATTTTCCTGTCTGAGACCCATTTGGTAATATGGAGAAACCTCGGGACACTTTCTCAGAATGCTTTTAAATGCATACAATAAAATATATAAAATCAAAAAGGATGTCAATTATACTTAAATACTATTGTAAAAAATATTCAAAACAAAATTTGTTCTTGTACCCCAATTTCAAATCTCCTGGATGTAGAGCTCTCTAGATACCTAGAGGGATAAAGATTAAATTGGTGAGATATCGGTTAATAAAGAAGCCTGAACTAATGAGAGTTAACATTCTTTGAACTTCCATAAGAAAGTAGACTCTGTGATTCTATATTTGCGAAGGAACTTGATCAAGGGAGTTCTTGATAAACTTGATAAGCTTACAAGAATGATAAACACTTATCTGAGCATTTCTTTATGGAGGTTGTGAACATGCTACTTGGTTGATTCTTGTCCTGGGTTCTCAAAAAAGACCAAAATGATATCACTATAATGAGGGTCCAGTTGCAATGTGCCTGACTGTGATTGATCAGACCAATATGAGCTCAGAATGCTCTACCACAGGTTAGGCACAAATACTCCTTATAAACATTTGAGATGAAAGTGCCTCTAAATTTGCATATATTGCATTTCTTTTGAGGTACTGCAATTCTATTTTTATTCATAGACCTTCTTTGATGCTGGAATGCCATGCAGGGTAATCCCTGCCACAGTTTCCTATGTCCCATAATCAATTCTGAATAAGATAAACAGAATGAACACTTCTCATGGGAATGTGATCTTGAACTATGCCCTAATTGTGACTTGAGACTTTATAATAACAAGTTGAGCTATAGCTTAAAAATTGCAAGTTTTCAATTGTGTTGGATAAACATTTCCCCTTCAGTTTCCCACAACCTCTCAATTAGCATTTAAGTACTTCTTTTAAAGGGATGATGGTTTTAGGAATTCACTTAAGAATTCTCTCATTCAAGAATATCTGCTTACATAGCACTTCCTTAGGGAAATTAAAATGAAAAGTTTGTTTGTAATATTCTTTTGTTTCTGGGATAGATTTCCACATTTAGAATGTAAATCTGTTCTTCCCCAGATAATGGGAGAAAGAGTTGTGGGGTAGGGATGTGCTTCTGCAATTAGGGTCTATTTAATCTTGTGTTTTGCAGTTTGTGCTTTGCCTGTTAGGAGTTGCCCTTTCTCATTAAATCATAATAAATCCCTTTTTTTTTTTTTTTTTTTTTTTTTTTTTTTACTTCAAGAGTCACTGATTTTTAATTTAGGCAAGGGTCACTGTCCTACATAAATTCCAAAATTGTTTAGAGAGACTTTAAAAAAAGTCTTTGTATGACTTTTTCTGACTACCATGTGAGTACTTGCCCCATGTGAGTTCTTCATTAAAAAATCTTTGGCAAGTGTATGTTTGGCATTTGAGCAATATGACCAGCCCATTGGAGTTGTGCTTTCTGCAACAGAGGTTGAGTACTTGGCAGTTTAGCTCAAAAAAGGACTTCAGTATCTGGTGTCTTATCTTCCTCAGACAATTCAAATGGAAGAGATTCAGCTTTCTGGCATGGCACTGTAGACTTTTCAGGTTTCACAGGCACACCACAATGAAGTGAGCAGAGCAACTCTGTAGTTCTTCAGCCTGGTAGGCTGTTTTCTCCTAGACTTTCCTTCAGAACCTCCCAAACACTAAGCTAGCTCTGGCAATGCCCATATCAATTTCATTATCAATGCATACATTTCAGGAAAGCATTCTGCCCAGATAAAGTGAATAAAGTTATCCACAGCTTTCAAAATTTCTCCATTTGCTGTAACTGATTTTCCGTGGGTG
The DNA here is from genome assembly GCA_023553655.1 of Myrmecobius fasciatus. Lineage (NCBI taxonomy): Eukaryota > Metazoa > Chordata > Mammalia > Dasyuromorphia > Myrmecobiidae > Myrmecobius > Myrmecobius fasciatus. The sequence continues at coordinate 118,033 of JAJPUD010000481.1, forward strand.
GATAGTGTTATGCTAGCTGGTGGACACTTGTTTTTTACTGATGTGAATTGTTAAGTCAAAATTATCACCAATAATTTGTAAGAATAATTTGTAAGAATCAGTTCTTACTTTGATGTCATGTTCTCATTGAAGGCCTCTGACAATATTGCTGAAAGTGCCATGCTAAAAAGCATGGGAGCAAGCACACAGCCTTATTTCACTCAATTGGTGACTGGGAAAGCACAAGATATTATGCACTATTTGAGTAAGCATGTCATCATGAAATTGATGTGCAATATTGTACAATTGATATAAAATATTGACGAACTCCTGGCAACCAAATTTTGATGTAATTTTCCATAAGCCTTTGCAGCTGAAAAAAAGTATCAAAGGCCTCAGTCAGGTTGATAAACAGATAAACATCGGTTCCTAGTATTCTAGTGGAGACTTTAGGCAACAAATACTATATTGGCATGTCACCTTGAAACTTGAAAGGATTGAAGAAATTTGATAGTGTCTAAAAATGTCTCAAAATGAATGAGCTGGCTCAGATTTCACTCGGATAAATGTGGTCAGAGAAGTCATCCTTTGTTCTAATCCATAAACGACTGCCTTCCTTGTGCACTTGAGCATCTGTTCATTTATATCACCTTGTCTGTGAAATTTTCAGAGTACAATAGGTTAGAACAGTCCTAGATCCTCCCCAGAGGATTTGTCGCTCTGCTATTACCGTGAATTAATCTGACAGCATTTTAACACCTAATAAGAAGTTGGTTTTCTGTCTAGCAAGTTCATGTACACTTCCTTTATTGAGAAGCTCAAACCCCTATGCAAACACCTATATGAATCTCTGGGGTGAAATGAGAGTCACTGTAATAGGCTGTTTGCCTCCCTAAGAACACCTCATATATTTCATTTTTGAAGGGAGCCTAGTCTTCAGGATTGTGCTCTCAGTCTGGATTACAAAGTAAAGCCTTATATAAAATCACATAGCTTGTTTGTTTATTTGGTGGCAAGGGGACCTGCCTTTCTAGCAATTGTATGGTTCCCTTCTGAAGAGAGTCAATTCTGCAGAATAGGGCTATGAAGCTTGCAAAGAAAGAGTCACCAGAGAGAGAAAGAAGTAAATTAATTTTTTTTATGGACTATGATGAGTATTTTATGCATTTTCTGATTTTTAGCAAACTTGAATAGTACATGAAAGCTTTCCTTTTCCCTGTTGTTTTCTGGCTTTCTTAAGTCAACTTACATAAATCCACTCTTCCTGGGCATGCCATTTAATGCTGAATAATCCTGTTTGGGAGAGTTGTAAAGAATTCAGTAACTTTTGCTGTTGTTGTTCAGTCCTTCAGTCATGTCCAACTTAGCTCAAATTCCTTGAATCATGAAGTCAAATAACCAGCAGTAATGACTGCTGCTCACCTCTTTTCCATTGCAGTCAGTTTGAATATCAGCTAGTCCCTCATTTCCCAGAAATTTTCCACAGAATCTTAGTAGGACATACCCACTTCTACCAGATCTAACCTATTTCTTTGCTTCTTGACTCCTCTTCTTTATTGTATGCTTCCCTCAGTTAAGCTGGTTTGCTTTACTTTTTCTGTTTTGTGTGCTCTATGTATCCAAGTATTAAATGTGGTATCCCCAATTTTACTAAATTTAAGAGAAAGTAGGATCCTGACAGGAAATTCAGTTCAATTCAAAATATATTAAATTTCCTGGCTAAATGCCAAATCCTTAATTCATGTTGACCTTTGTTAACTGAATATTGGTTCTTAATGTGCTGGGCAGTCAGACATCCCAATAAGAAACTTCTTCACTCTGGTTTTTCAATTCTGGTTCTTTTAAAGACAGATCAGATAATTGATGACCATGGGTTAAGTTCTTGCTGGCTGGGTTTCCAGTGCCTGAAAGTAAAGCAGCAAGGGCAGAATACAATCCAAAGGGCTTTTCCTCCAGATATTAGAGAAGGAATCAACTCATTAACTACCATTACAATCTGTTCAGCTCTTAGAGATATTCTATTTTTCATTTTTTAAAAATCATTTAATTCTGTCCTTTATACATTGGTAAGCAGATTAGCATGGCTTAGGAACAGTCCTAGGCACAGCCTCTGCTAGCATTGGGATTGATAATTTTATCAAAGATGATTTTGGGACTTGGTCTTTGAGGAACCCAGGAATTCCAAGAAGTGGAAGTGAAGGTTGAGTGTGGTACAGGACAAAGCACAAAGACAAAAAAAAAGTGTCTTATGTGTAACGAATAGCAAAGAAGTCACTTTTGCTGGATCATAGAAAATATGAGCAATATATAATAAAGCTGGAAAGAGAATGTCATATTGTAAAGAGTTTGAAATGCTAAAAAAAAAAAAAGGAGTTTTTATATGAAGCTAGAGATGATAGTCACTGGAGTTTATTGAGTAGGAAAGTTACACTGTGAGGAAAAATCACTTCAGTAGCTACCATGGAGGATGGACTGGATTGACTTGAGTCAAGGAGACCAATTAGAAAGCTATTGTCATCATCCACATGAGAAGATTTGAACCAAGGTGTTGACTGTGAGTACATGTGAGAAATATTGTGAAGGCAGATATGGCAAGATGTGGCAACTGATTGAATATTTGGAGTGAGTAGGAGTGAGGAGTCAAAGATGATGCTAATGTTGTGAGCTGAATGAAAGGATCCTGCTGACTTTAACCAAAATAACTACATTCAGAAAGGGAGTGATTTGGAGATAGTGGGGGAAGCTGATGTTGGAAACTAAATTACAGAGTTCAGAAAAGAGGGATGAGAGGAAATAGAGGTAAATGAAGAAAAACTTTTCAAGGATACATAAAAGAAAGATTTAAGGAGGGTATAAGATCTAGTGGATTTTTTTTAAGGATGATGTTTTTTGACTGATGCAAGGGGTACCTCTGCTCCAGAAGTTATATCTTAATTTTTTTCCCTTTTTGCCCAATGTAAATCCACTTTTCTGTATATTAATCAAATATAAATTTCACCTTCATGGTGTCTCAAAATGATTTTGAGTAAAGAAAACCCTTTTCCAACCCTGAAATTAGCAGATGAAGGTGAAAGAATTGCACACTTTAAGACAACTTGGAAATGGACAGTAAAAATGAAGTCTATTTTGAAAATGAATACAAAATAATTTAAAGGTACACTTCCAGCTTTATTCTTATGCATCTGTGATTCTTTGAACCTATGAACTGACTTCTGATAAGTCACTGGGATCTCTGTTCCTGTACATTTGAACAGCTCACATCTGGAAAAGCAGAGGTGTATTACCTAATTTCTTTGTGTTGTTCCTGGTATATGAGCACTTCAATTTTGAGCAGAGAATCATGTTCTTTATATCATTAGCCAACTCATTCCATTTCTTCATCTCCAAAGTAATTAAGTTCTTATTTTCCTTCTTATGTAAGTTGACAGACTATGTTATAAAATACTGTATTTGAAATCAAGGAATAAAATAATGCTTAACTCCAGGTGGTTATTTTCTTAATTTCCCTGATGAAAACTTGTTTCTAAAAGGCAAATAGCTGTAAATCAAATACACAATTTTATTAAGAATCTTTGTATCATGGAAAAGTTGTTGCGAGATACTTCAAAGTTACAGATATTATTTTGACTTAAAGGACAGAGAAAACAATGTATGCCTTAAGGTGAGAAATGAGTTTCTAGATCTATTGTATTCCTATCAATCCAGAGGAATCAAGACAGATTGGCAAGAATTAAGGCAAAGCACAAGTTTCCTATGTATTTCTTGATAATGTTTAGGTCAAGCAGACAACAATGGGCCAGAAACTCATTCATTCATTCATTACATATTTATTAAATGCCATTTTTGATAGTATACTTTTTATACAAGAGAAGAAACTAAGATGAAGAAGGGATTAGCCAAGCCTTCAAGATTTTTACTTTCTAGTAAAGAAAGATAAGACATGGATATTGATAAATGTGGTACAGGTTAAATGTAAATGATCATATAAGAGGACTGACTATAGAGAAATCTGATATTTTGGCTCTTTTTCGAGGAGAAGGGTGAAACTAAAGCTGTGATTTCATCCTTTCAGGGAATTCCCTGTGAGAAAATTCTTTCCACCAATACAGGTCAGCAACTATTCTATAACTTGATCTTAGAGAGTTGTCTGGGACACTGGGACACAGGCCAATCTGTGGCCTACCTCTCTAATTAACCAATAATTCAAATTTGTAAGCTAAGTTTGAACAAATCTTTAATTAATTTAAAAAAACTGGAATGCTTTTAGATATTGAATGACATCAGACATTGATAGCAAGAAATGTATTAAAATTGGTTATAAGAGTGACAAACATCTGCCTAGAAGTATTATGAGGTTCAAATGAGGCAATGAATTAAGAACACTTTGCACACTTTTTTTGTTACATATGTACATTCATTTTTAACATATTTCCTATGAATCATGTTGGGAGAAAAAAAACTAGAAAAGGAAAAAAACCCATAAGAAGAAAAAATAAACAGAAGAAAAATAAAAAAGTGAACAAAGCATGTATTGATTTTACATTCAGTCTTTATAGTTCTCTCTCTAGATGTGGATGGTATTTTCCATCCAAAGTTTATTGGGTTTGTCTTGGATCACCTGTCAATAGTAGCTTTCTATGGTTAAGGTTCTTTTCTGTTTCTTGCTCATTTTCTTTCTCTCTCTTTTTTTTTCTATTTTGTGACTTTTAGGTCAAGCTTGGCTTCTAGGATGCAGAGAGTGCTGTCCCAAGCTTCTTGTACAACTCTGAGCTTTGGCTTTGAGCATAGAAGCTCCTTATATTTGGTGTCTTGCTCACAGCAGAGGATAGGTCCACCAGTCTCTCAAGGCAACAGCCTGGCTTCCTCAACTGGCAACTTGCCTTCTGCACTGGGACTGCAGACTGCCCCACTTCTCTGCTCTGTCACCAAGTCAGGACTGATGTTCTCAGTTGCTAATCTGCTATGATCAAGATCTTCTCACTGACTTTCCCAGATACCATCTGAGTTGGGCTGAACACACCTATCACCTCAGTGAGACTGACCTTTCTTGAAGTCCTTCTAATCTATATTGAACTGAAGAGTGGTTTCATTTTATTAAACTCTGTTCAGAGGCTTGGTTTCATGTGCTTTTGAGAGAAACTGGAAAAGTTCGAGCAGCTTCCTGGCTTCACTGCACCATCTTGGCTTCTGCCCTCCTCCCCCCTCAGGAACTATTCCACTTTGCAAACTACAAAGCACTACATAAATCAGTTATTATAATTATATTATAGTCAAAAGTCTTCCAATGTGGTGATGATCTTATGACCTAAACCCCTGAGTCATTCACTGAAGTCCTGCTGAGATCAAGTGATGTTTCTAAAGCAATAGAGGGGTTTGTTGGTAAATATTTAACAAGATTCTGGGAGCAGGAGGGAATGAATATACAGAAGATTTTAAGTTTAATTTGTATTACTAAAACTTTCTTAAATCTAGACAATTGACAAAACAATAACTCAACTGCTAATTTCTGAATTTTAAATGCTTATGTTGAAAATTTAATGATTATATTATTATATTATCATATTATATTACTGTATTATATATTATATAATATAATTACATTATAATATTAATATTACATATTATATAACATATACTATTGGAATTGGCTCCAAAACACCCATTCATGTAAATTTGTGTATATTAGAGAAGGGATTCTAGCAGGAGGCAGTCAAGTATCAGGAAAAGAAAGATTTTTGCACCCATAGACAGAGGTGAACAAAAGGAAGAATGGATAAGGGAGAATTGAATCTTTCTCCCCACCAGGTCTGAAGTCAAAAGAACCAGAATTCAAATTTAGCCTCTGACACTTATTAGCTGTGTGACCCCGGACAAGTCACTTAACCCTTTTTGTCTCAGTTTCCTTATTTGTATAATAAGCTGGAGAAATAAATGACAAACTACTCCAGTATCTTTGTCAAGGAAACTCTAAATGGGATCACAAAGAGTCAGACACAATTGAAGTGACCATCCTATTAACCACAGGACAATCTTGTGATCTTTGAAAGTTCCAACAATTCAGATTTCTCTTTAGAGTTATTCCTGGGAATGACAATGACCCAAAGACAACTAAATACATCCCAGAAAAACAGCTCCAGAATTCTACAAAGACACCAATTCCTGGCACCCATCAGACAGCTACTACTAAGTGAGTTTGAACTAAAGTGTTGTTATGTAAGTAGAGAGAAGTTTAATGAGGTATCCACAAAGTAAGAAAAGGAATTCCAATAATAAAGAGCCATGAGTGTATTCTTTGGTCATTTGAACACTTTAGATTTGTGCCTACTTCTCCAGGGACCTTGTTTATGAAAAGGCAACTGTGACTTCTGTTTGTGAAATTTCTTTAAGATATCCTTGCTTATATCTGTTTGATAAATTTGTTGTTGTTGTTCAGTTATGTCCCCATATATTGATAAATATCCCTTCCTAAAAGCTAGTTGTGAGCTAAGTGACTCAGTGGATAAGTGTCAGACCCAAACTCAGGAAGATTGATCTTCCCAATTTCAAATATGGTTTCAGATATTTACTAACTGTGTGATGCTGGATAAGTCATTTAACCCGGTTAGTCTCAGTTTCCTCATCTATAAAGTGAACTGGAAAAGAAAATGGCAAATCTTTTCCAACTATCTTTTCCAAGAAAATCATAAATGAGATTACACATTGTTGAACATGAAAAAAAAAGGACTCAACAAGAACAACAACAACAATAAAAAGCTGGCTAACTAAAACTGATCATCAGTAGTCATCCCATTGGATGGAGGTCAAAGGGAACAGCGCTCTCCCTACAGAATCCTGTAGGGAAAGTAGTAAATTGTCCTATAAGGATTTGATCTTCAGTGCTGATAGGAATTGGAGAAGCTGTGTGGAGGAGTCATATGTAAATGTTGTCTCTCTCCAATAAAATGTAAGCTCAAGATTAGTGTCTGTTTTTTTTTTTTATTATTTACATACCAATGTTTAGTCCAGTATCATGCATTATAAGTATGTAATATGCCTCCATCTTGGCATTATCTCTTTCAATTCAATAGAACTTGAGCAGGCAAATGAGAAAGAACCCAATCATAGAGAGTTACTATGGGAATAAGGAATACTGGGATTAACAGCTATCTTTACAAGTAATTGGAAAAATAAAATACTATTGAAAATTTTTTTTGTTAAAGCTTTTTATATGAAATCTTTTAAAAAATTAAAAAGACTACAATTCATCATCAGAGGAGGATAATAAAAGAAAAAAGCCTTTCTTATCCCAAAGAATAACATTAAATGATCACTTGCTAAAAAGAATTCATAGAAGAACTGAAAAAAATACTTTAAAAATGAAATGAGAGAGATTGATAGGAGGGAAGGGAAGAAAAATCCAAGAAAACCAAGAAGATTATAAAAAGAAAATCAACTGTTGTGAAATGATCCAACTATTCCACAAAGCAATTTGGAACTATGCCCATAGGGCTATAAAACTGTACATATCCTTTGATCCAGCAGTATCTCCACTGAGTCTGTATTTCAAAGAGATCATAAAAGAAGGGAAAGGACCCACATGTGTAAAAATATTTGTAGTATTCCTTTTCATAGCGGCAAGGAACTGGAAATTAAGTGGATGCTGATCAGTTAGGGAATGGCTGAATAAATTATGGCATATGAATATAATGGAATATTATTTTCTATAAGAAATAATGAGCAGGTTAATTTCAGAAAAGCCTGGAAAAACTTACTTACATGAACTGATGCTAAGTGAAGTGAGCAGGACCAAGAGAACAGTACACAGTAACAACAAGATTATGTGATGACCAACTGTGATGATGGATTTGGCTCTTCTCAACAATGCAGTGATTCAAAGCTATTCCAATAGATTCAGGATGGAAAATGCCATCCACACCCAGAGAGAGAACTACGGAACCTGTATGCAGAATGAAGCACAATAGTTTCCCCTTTTTGTCATTGTTTGTTTGTTTTCTTTCTCATAATTTTTTCCCTTTTGATCTGATTTTTCTTGTACAACATAATAAAAAATATGTTTAAAAGAATTGTACATATTTAACCTATATCAGTTTGTTTGCTGTCCTATGAAGGGGGAAGGTAAAGAATGAACAGAGAAAATTGTGAAACACAAAGTCTTATAAAAATGAATGTTGAAAACTATCTTTACATGTACTTGGAAAATAAAATATTATTTAAAATGTTAACAATAAAAAAAGAAAGAAAATTAAGCAACTAGAAAAGGTAAAATAGAACCTTAAGGAAGAAAACAACTCCTTGAAAACTAGAATTGGGTAAGGGGAAACCAGCAAAGTTATAACCGACTAACAAATAATAAAACAAAATACAAATGAAAATAAAAATACAAAAAAAAACATAGGTCTGGAGAACAGAACAAAATGAGAAAACAGGAATAATCAGACTATCTAAAAGCTGTGATTTAAAAAAAAAACTTAATTGATAAAATTAATGAAAATTAGTGAAAATTATCTTGAAGTATTAGAATAAGTGGGGAAAGTAGACATAGAAAAAAAAAATCTCCTGATCACCATTCAAAAGAGATCGTATGAGTAAAATCTACAGGAACATCATAGCTAAATCACAATTCAATGGTAAGCTCTAATAAGGCAAAAATAATGCCATTTTTTCTTTTTTTTTTTTTTGGTCTCAGAACTTTGCATTTAATTTTGTAACATTTATTAAATTAAACTGAATTTCAAAGAATTTTTAATCCATTGGACATAATTTTTAACATGTTCAATGTTAATTTATTCCTGTAGATTTTTAGAGAAAAAAAAATCTTCCTGCCTTTTTCCATCTTAAGTTGAGGAAAAAACAGAAACTTTTTTTTGGAGAAAATTTGATATGCCAACATATCATTCCTAAAGAGAGAGGGCAATATAGTATCATGGATTTAGAACTGGAAGAAATATCAGAATCTATCAGCTCCATTTCTCCCCATCCCACATCTCTTATTTTATATAGGAGGACAGTGAAGCATTGGGATGGTAAGGGACTTGCCCCAAATCAAAGAGCTTATCAGCTTCTGTGGTGGGATTTGAACTGAGCATCTTTGACTTCAAGCTGGAACCTTACACTTCTATACTATCCGGCTTTTCATGGGAGCAGATATCTCACTTTTTTTTCCCCTTTTATGCTATTCTTACTATATTTCTCTCCTGCTAACTCCCTTTTTCCACATTGACAGCTTTGTTTGGAATTCCTCCATGAAATTATATTTAATTTTCTAATTCAATGACTTTTATTGCATTTTTGTCACCTAAATTTTAGATTTTGCATACTGCTTCCTGGGAGATCATTGTGATCTTTTCTTTGGGGAGTCTTGTCAATCTTTACTCTGACATATTGTCAGCATTAGTAATGGGTCCAAAAAAGGTCTTTTGTTTTCTTTCTAAATAATAAATTATGTTTATTTAATGCTTGACATTTTACAAAACGCTTTTCCTACAATAAATCTGTAGAGTAGGTTATTCTCATTTTGCAAACTATAGAACTGAACCTAGGTTCTCATTCTCCCAAATCTCTTTGCCAGAGTTATATGATTAAAGTGTCAGGCCAAGGCACAAATTCATTTCCTTTGATGGATCTTGATTTAAAGGACATGGATTCAGATCCTACCACTGACACTACTGTCTGGGTAATCTTGGAGGAGGGCAGCTAGTTGGCACAGGGAATAGAACATCAGGCCTAGAGTCAGAAAAACTCATCCTTCTGAGTTCAAATCCAGCTCAATTACTCTTGCAATGGTAAATCTCTTTGCTAAGAAAACCCCAGATGAAGAGTTGGACACTATTGAAATGACTAACCAATAACAATAATCTTGAACTAGTAACAACTTCTTTGGACATCAATTTCTTCATCTATAAGGGTAGGGTAGGTGGCCTCCAAAGTCCTTTATAGGTCCAAGTCTATGATTATGATCCTATGACCATCTCCATTATGTCACCTCTTCAGGTACATGGTAAGTAATCAACAAACATTTATTAAATATTTATTGTATGCTGCAAACTGTTAGACATTGGATACAAAGACAAACACACAACACTCCCTATCCTCAAGAAACTTATATTAAATTGATGGAATGAATACAATATCATCGATATAATATAAGCTTCTTCAGTGTGTATGAAAATGCACACATACATATATGTGTATACACATAGTTCTATGTATCTGTATATCTATATATATATGTATATCCATATCTATATATGCATCTATGTTATGTATTTGTATGTATATGTGTATATATGCATACAAAATAGATGCAAGGTGATTTTGAAAGGAGGATACTGGCAGTTGGGAAATCAGGAAAGACTTCATGTAGAACATGACTCTTGAGTTGGATTTTTAAGGTAACCAGAGATTAGAAGAGACACAGATGAAAAACACAGACATAGAGAAGAGCTAATTCAAAAGCACAGAAATATGAAATGGAATATTATGTATGAGGAAAAATAAGAAGGTCAAACTGCCTGAATAGTAAAAAGACAGAAGAGTAATAGTAAGTAATGTCTGGAAAGATAGGTTGGATCCAGGCTGAAGGACTTTACATATTAGACAAAGAATTTGTTCCTGGAAATAATATATTCACTGTAGCTTGCTGAGTAGGGCAGTAAAATGATCAATACTACCTTTTATGAAGATCATTTTGACACATATGTGAATGACAGATTTGCCTGAGAAGAGTCTTGAGACATGGAGATCGACTGCAATAGCCCCAGGATTTGGGGAAAGGGGATTATTATGGGAGTAAAGAGAAGACAATAAAGGAGAAAGATGTAATGGAGGTAGAAATTGCAAGATCTGCTTGTGCCAATGGTGAAGTAGGGGCTCTCTCTTGGTAAACACCAGAGCACAGGCTAAGAGAGCAGTGACCATACTTCTCCCCAGATCACATCACATTGAAAGCACCAAAAGCTTGCAGACCCCCAGAAGTAACTCTGAAAACAGAAATACAAAAATATCTGAAGTTTAGAATAGTGTCTCCCTACACCCAAGTGAGCAGAGCTGAGTTTAACATGAAGTTCTAAATCAAGAAAATAGGCTGGAAAAATGAGCTAACAACAACAAAAAAAAAGAACTTTACCATAAAAAAAAAATAAAATAAATAAAAAAAACTTTCCTATGGTAGACCAAGACAAACCCAGAATAAGATAACAATGTGAAAATAGCTCCAATTAAAGCCTCAAAGAAAAAATTCTAATTGAACACAAGCACAACAAGAATTCCTGCAAGAATTAAAGAAACTGGTGGAAGAAAAAATGAGAAAAGAAAGGAGAGTAATGCAAGAAAATTATTCTAAAAAGAATGAAAATCTTGGTAAAAGAGACTGAAAAATGAAGGAAATAATACCTTAAAAATAGGCATTGGCTGAATGGTAAAAGAGGCACAAAAAAAATCACTAAAGAACAAATTCCTTAAAACAGAATTGGCCAAATGGGAAAAAAGGTAAAAAAAAATCATTGAAGAAAGTAATTCCTTAAAAATTAGAATTGGGCAAGTGGGAGCTAATGATTCCATGAAATATCAAGAAACCATAAAACAAAGTCAAGAGAAAAAAAGAAGAAAAAAATGTGAAATATCTCACGATGCACAGGGGGAGGGGAAAATGACTCAGTAAATAGATTGAAGAGAGGTAATTTAAAAATTATTGAACTTCCTGAAAGTTACCTTAATAACAAAAAACTTAAGACAAATGTTTAAAGAAATTATCAAGGAAAATAACCCAAATATCTTAGATCCAGATTGTGAAATTGGAATTTTAAAAATCTACCAAAATAAAAACTTCTGGCAAGATTATGCCCAAAGTTCAGAATTCCCAAGTCAAGAAGAAAATATTGCAAGCAACCAGAATAAAACAAAAACCAAACATTTCAAATGTGAAGGAGCCACAATTAGGATCACACAAGAGTTAGTGGCTTCCATATCAAAGAAGTGGAAGACTTAGAATATGATATTCTGAAAGGCAATGGATCTAGTATTACAACCAACAATAAACTACTCAGCAAAATTGAGTATAATTCTTCTGGGGAGAGGGGGAATAATGAATTAGAGAACTTTCAAGCATTGCTAATGAAAGGGCCAGAGCTGAATAGAAAATTGGACATTCAAACACAAGACTCAAAGGAAGCATGAAAAGGTAAACATGAAAGAGAAATCATAAGAGTCTTTGCATTCCTAAATGGGAAGAAGATAAATGTGATTCCTATTAACTTTATCATTATCACAACAGTTGGAAGAAGGCATAGGCAGAAGGCATGAGTGTGAGTTGATTATGTTGGGATGATCGAAAAAAATGAAGATTTCAGAAAGAGGGATGCCCTGGAAAAGGTGGAAAGGAAGATGTAGAATGGAAAAATTATCTTACACAAAAGAGGAAACACTTTTACAGTAAAAAGGGAAATGCTGAAAGTGGTAGATAATGCTGGAATCTCACTCTTGTCAGAATTGATTTAAAAAGAGAAGAATAAACAGAAAAAATAAGATGAAAATATACATTAATAACCATGAATGTGGATGGAATGAGCTCACCCATAAAACAGAAGTGGATAGCAGAAAAAAAAAAAAAACTAGACTCCAAAAAAATGTTGTTTACAAGACACATATTTAAATCACAAAGACACATAGTTAAAAAGAAGGGGCTGGAACAAACTCTTATGCTTCAGCTGAAATATTTAAAAAAAAAAAAAAAACAGGCAGCAGTAGCATGATCTCAGACAAACTGAAAACAAAAATAGACTTAATTACTGCCTTTTGGCAAAAGATACCATAGAAAATGAAGTAGCATTAAAAAAAATGATAGGGTTTTTTTTGTTAAAATTCTAATTTTTCAAAAATGAGTCAAATTTCTAAAAATAAGCCATTCCCTATTGATAAATCATCAAAGGATATGAATAGGATGTTTTTAGAAGAAGATATCAAAATTATCTCTACTCATATGAAAAAATGCTCTTATTAATCATTATTGATTTAGAAATGCAAATTAAAACAACTCTGAACATACCACATACCATGATGAAAAATGATGGAAGGGATGAGGGGGAAAAGGTAAAGTAATGAACCAGTGGTGAGGTTGTGAACTGATCCAACCATTCCGGAACTATGCCCAAAGTATCCTGTAACCCAGTAATACCACTACTATGGTAATATCCCAAAGGGATCCAAAAAAAAAAGGAAAAGAAGCAATATATATATAAATATTTATAGCAGCTCCTTTTGTAATGGCAAGGAATTGGAAATTGAGGAAATAATCAATTGGTGAATGATTTTAAAAATAGCATATATATATATATATTTTTTTTTCTTTTGCTGAGGCAGTTGGGGTTAAGTGACTTGCCCAAGGTCACATAGCTAGGAAGTGTTAAGTGTCTGAGGCTAGATTTGAACTCAGGTCCTCCTGACTTCAGGGCTGTTGCTCTATCCACTGTGCCACCTACCTGCTCCAAAGTAGCATCTAATTATGAGAGAGTATTATTGTACTATAACAAATGATGAATGGGATAATTATAGAGAAACCTGGGAAGACTTTTATGAATTGATACAAAGTAAATTGAGCAGACCCCAGAGATCACTGTATACAGTAAAAGTAATATTGTAATAATGAGCAACTGTAAAAGACTTATCTACTCTAATGAATACAATGATCCAAGACAGTTCAAAAGGACTCATAATGAAAAATGCTTTCCATTTCCAGATGATGGAGATGAACTTTAAGTGCAAATTTAAATTTAATTTTCTTACTTTCTTTGTTTTTCTTTCTTTTTTGGCATACTATGGCTAATATGGAAATATGTTTTACATGATTTCACATATATAATTCATTTCATAATCTTGCCTTCAGTAAGGGAGGAGGTAGGAAGAAGGGAGCAAATTTTGAGAGAATTTTTAAAATAATGTTAAAAATAAATAAATAACAGGTTTTAAAAAAGTAGATTTGCTTATTATACTTAAACCAGCTAAATTAAATACTCCTTAGACAATTCTGTCTCCCAGTAGTACCTTTTCCATATTTTCACTATTTATTCAGTCCTATCTTTCTATAAGCTTTCTTTTATTTAGACTTTGCTCAAGAGAGTTTCAGTGACACTGGTGAATACCTTAACTAATACAGATATTTTTTTCCTTTCATATGAAAAAAAGATTTTGAAAAATAATGTTTCCACTCAACCAGCAGAGCAAATGCAGACCACAGTACAAAAAGATGTGTGAGCTACACATTCCTCCTCCTTGCTTTTTCTTTGGTCCTTCTAGATGACAGAGTCAGAATGCTGTCTCCCTGAAAGAAATACAAGTAATTGGATTATAATAAATTTCTACAGCTAGTTTATGCTACATATCCAAATGCCTAAAAATTCATTGAAGAACTCAGCTATTATTCAGTTCTCAAAGAGAATTTTCTAGAAGTATCCCCCTCCCCAAAGAAGCCAGGATAGCAAAACAAATTTGTATCTACTATATTTTCCATGAACTTTCTTCTTTTTATTAAAGCTTTTTATTTGCAAAACATATGTATGGATAATTTTTCAACATTGACCCTTGCAAAGATTTCTATTACAAATTTTTCCCCCTAGTCCCCACCCCTCCCCTAGATGGCAGAAAGTCTACTACATATTAATTATGTTAAAATACTTGACAAATCGAATATGTGTATACATATTTTTACAGTTATCTTGCTGTGCAAGAAAAGTTGGATCTACAAGAAAAAAAATCTGAGAAGGGAAGCATAATGCAAGCAAAAATCAATAGAGAGCATGAAAATGTTATGTTGGGGTTCACATTCAGATCCCTCTCTCTGGGTGTATATGGCTTTCTTCACTGAACAATTGGAACTGGTTTGAAGTATTTCATTGTTGAAGAGAGCCATGTTCATCAGAATTGATCATCATATAGTCTTGTTGTTGCCGTGTATAATGATCTCCTGGTTCTGCTCATTTCACTCAGCATCAGTTCATGCAAGTCTCTCCAGGCCTCTCTGAAATCATCCTGCTGGTCATTTCTTACAGAACAATAATATTCCATAACATTCATATGCCATAATTTATTCAGCCATTCTCCAATTGATGGGCATCCATTCAGTTTCCAGTTTCTAGCCACTACAAAAAGAGCTGTCACAAACATTTTTGCACATGTGGGTCCCTATCCTTCCTTTAAGATCTCTTTGGGATATAAGCCCAATAGAAACACTGCTGGGTCACAGGGTTCCATGAACCTTCTTATTGAGTTCTGCCACTCTGAAGAACTAAATCTGCTCTTTCAATGCTTCACAAAAATATAAATTCAACATGGCCATTCTTGCTAAAAGAAGAGATCTTCCCAGTGATGTTTCTTGTCATTTTATGCCTCTGTTTTGACATCTTTCATCTACAGGTCATCAAAATGCATTAAACAAACATCTCTGCAGGCTCATTTGAAATAAAAACATATAAGTCAAATACAATGAAATAATGTAGGCAATGTCATCCATCAAAATGTTATTCCAAGGTAATGAGTTTAGATGCTGAGCTTGGTTTATGGGTAGTAAAGACATCGTATAAAACAGCTGAAAAATGAGAGTCACATGCCCAAGTGTTTGTGGAATAGATCATCTTGCAAGCAAGTTAATTCTTCCATCCAGGAAACATGTGGCAAATTTATGGCCCATCTGTCAACTAAAAGTTCACTTTGGTTTTTAATAGCTTCAGAGTTCCTGAGATTGGAGGCTGGGAGCAGGAGAAGCAGTTATTGGGCCCTGGCAAAAGAGTCCTCATTCCCTGGTCCTTTCTCTGTGACTAGAAAGAGTAGTCTCACTTGTTTTCCTATTACAGTGACACCAAAAAAAATAATTTCCTAGAGCAGAGATTCTCAAACATTTTGGTCTCAGGACCTTTTTACACTCAAAAATTATTGAGGAACCGAGGAAGACTATGTTTATATCAGTTATAATTATTGATATTTACTGTATTAGAAATTAAAATATCTTTCTATTGTTATGAAAACAGTTTGGATCTTGCAGACCTTACAGTTTCCCCAGACAACACTTCTAGAACAGCTGGCAAAAAGATCTTTTCCTAGATAAGATATTAATTGTAAATCACTTAGCAGAGTGTTTAGAACACAGTAAGCATTGTGTAAATGTTAGTGATGTTCATAATGATGATTGATGATAATGGTGATGATGAGGGATAGGAAGAGTGGTGGTGGGAGTGATAATGATATTGACGATATTTGCAGAGTTTTATTAGATATTTCCATAAAAACCAAATCTCTGAAACAGGGACTTTTAGCCTGAGATTTATGAATTTTTGAAACATTATTTATGATTATATCTCAATATAATTTGTTTCTTTTGTTGTTTTATTTTATGTTATTTTTTATGTTTTGTATTTTAAAACCATTGCTTTCAGAAGGTGTTTATAAGATTCACCAGATTGCCAATGGGGGCCACAACATAAAAAAGTATAGACTCCTGTGTAGGGGGTTGTAACCTGATAGTTCAATGTAAGAAATATTCACATTCTACAATCTTATTAATGTAATATAGGTAGTCAAGAAAATATGACGCAGAACTGCTTTATATTGTAAAGAAGTGCCCATAAAAATGTTAGGTACATCAGTCAGTCTTAGGTAATTAAAATTCAGCAGTGGATCAGAGGAAAATCCAGGAATAATATCCTAGAAAGAAGTGTATCTGTGGAAGAAAGACAGGGTCTCATCTGAGCTCTCCTCCAAATCTCTCTAACAACCTTTAAATAATGACCTAAAACTAAATCCTGGAGTGGCAAAACTCACAAAAGGACATGGTGAATCAATTTTCCATCCCAACACAACTTATAAGTTGGGGAGGAAAAGTCTGTCTCACAGGGTGAGAGTAGAGCACAGAGTGCACTATCAGAGCCCTGGCTCCAGCAAACCAGGAATAGGACTTTGGAGCCATTGAATTGGCAGCAGTGGTGATGGCAGTTATCAGAGCTCTCAGCCCATTGATGGTAAGGGGGTCAAACAACTGATCAAAAGAAAATAACAGAGGTAACTTTGCTGGCCCTAGGGGCAGGACTCTTACTCTACCCATATTCAGATCCAGGTTGCAGTCTTGCACAGTCCCAGTGCGGGGAGGAGCACTGTAACTGCAATGGAGGAACCCTCATAGTTCCAAGGCAGAAAAGAGTGCTTATGGTTATTCACAGACCAGAGCTCAGGCCAGGAGAGGAGTAAAAACATCTCTCCTTAGGTCCTTTGTCATGTTTAAGTCTCTGTCTGACAAGATCCAAGGACAATTGGCACTGAAATTCCCTTGCTGAGGAGAAAGGGCAATATTGAGAGATGGTCCCCTCAAGTGAGCTATACTCTGAGATCCTGCCCATTTCTTTTCATCATTATCTTTTA
The DNA here is from genome assembly GCA_023553655.1 of Myrmecobius fasciatus. Taxonomy (NCBI): domain Eukaryota; kingdom Metazoa; phylum Chordata; class Mammalia; order Dasyuromorphia; family Myrmecobiidae; genus Myrmecobius; species Myrmecobius fasciatus. Next base: position 135,412 of record JAJPUD010000481.1, read on the forward strand.
CTCTGAGTACAAATCTTCAGGCAACTGGACAGTGTGCATCATGGGCAGAAACACGTGCAAACATATGCATGAGTCCCTTGATGGTTTTCCCTAGATAGAGGGCAATCACAGAATTTTAAAATTGGAAGAAACCTCAGCAGCCATTTAGGCCAAAACATCCTCCCAAAAAAGAATTCCACTAGAAAACTGCATAACAAGTAGACTTGAAGACTTCTTGGGGGGAGGACCTATTACTTTTCAAGGCAACCCATCTCATTTTTCAATATCTCTAGTTGTTTGGAAGCTTTTCCTGACATCAAACCTAAATTTGTCCCTTCATAACTCTTACCATTCACTTCTGTTGTGCCCTCTGGAGCCAAACAGAATAAGTAAAATCTTTCTTCTTCATGACTGACCTTTAGATATGTGAAAATAGCTATAAATCCCCTCTGAGTCTTTTCTTCTCCTGACTTAATGATCCCAGCCAGTTCCTCCAAATGATCTTTATGACCTCAAGACCATTCAACATCTTGGTTATCCTTCTCTGAATGCTCTCCAAGATACCAGCATCATTCATAACTATGGTGAGTAGAACAGAATATAATATTCCAGATGTGATCTGACCGGAAAGGGGAATACCATTCCCTTATTCCTTAAAATGGAGGGGTTGTTGGTAAATGTCTAACAAATGACTACATGGGCACAATTCAAAGTTCAATCAGCATTATTAACATTTTCTCTATCACTTTCTTGGTCAATGAACAAAATATTAAATCAAACAATAATTTCTAGCATTTGTTGATTTCACCCCCAAAATTTAATAGCTTCCCCAGTGGTTTGAACTGGTTCCAGTATACTCCTGAAAATATATCTCTCTTAATGAAGCCTGAGATTACATTTATATTTTTTGTTGCCATATAATATTGTTGACCCATTGAGCTTGCAGTCCAGTAAAACCTACTATCAAACTGCTATCTAGCCACATTATTTTATTTTATACTTGTAAGGTTGGTTTTTCAAGTCCTATGTAGTCTTGGTCTCTGTTATATTTAATCTTATTACACTCAACCCAGTATTCTAGCCTGTCAACATATTTTAAAACAATAAATGCCACTCCATATGCTTATTGTCCTTTCTCAATTCTATGCCACCTGTACTTTGACAAGCCCACATGCCATCTATGCCTTTATCCAAGTCATTGACAAAAATGGCAAACCTCATACTGTCAAGTGCAAATTCTCCACAGGAGACATGCTGTCAAGATGACATTGAACTACTAATAATTATTCTTTGAGTCTAAGCATTTAACCAATTCCAAATGCAACTAATTAAATTATGATCTAGCTCATTTTTCCTCATCTTTTCTACAAGAAGAACATGAGATAAGAGGACACAAATGACACATATGAGCTAGATCTGTGCTGCCCAGAAATTTCTGCAGTCTTAACTTTTATTTCTACTATCCCAGACTGTTGTTGTTATTGTTGTTTAGTCATTAGTCATCAGTCATCAGTCAGATTAGTCGTGTTTGACTCTTCATGATTCCATTTGGGATTTTCTTGGCAAAGATACTAGAGTGGTTTGTCATTTCCTTCTCTAGCTCATTTTATAGATGAAGAAATAAGGCTAAAAGAATTAAGTGATTTACTCAGGGTCACACATCTAGTAAGTGGCTAGGGCCAGATTCAAACTTAGAAAAAAGAGTTTTTCTGACTCCAAACTCACTTCACTATTCCACCTAGCCACGATCATGGACAGCTTCCCTCCAATATGCCTGTAGATGTCCTTTTATTAACTTTGTCCTAATATCTTGGTTCACTGAATTCCCAGCTGGGAATGCTGATGTCTACAGCTCCTATCTTAGCAGAAATTTCCCAAAGACAGGGACCAGGTCTCTAGCACAAACCCACAATATCACCTGTATGTTCTTTTACGTTAACAAACCATTATATTTCATTCTCTCCTCAGTCTTGACAAGCAGCTTCAGTCATGAACAATAATGGCAATTACACAGTTGTTTGTTTCCAGGATGGATTTGTGAGAATTGATAAATTAGTTGCTTCAGTGTCATATAGATTCATTCTCATTCTACTGTGGCAAAGACAAAAATACAAATCAGCAGCTAAGCAAGCTCCAGAAGCAAAAGACATTCATAGTCTGAGTCCTGAAAAAAGCAGGACATTGCCACAGTCGCCTCATTGGTCTTTTTGCCTCAAGTCTCTCCCTACTCCAAACTATCCTAGACACAGCTGCCAGTTATCTCCCTTAAAGAAAGATCTGACTGGGGCAACTAGGTGGCGCAGTGATTAGAGCACCAGCCCTGAAGTCAGGAGGACCTGAGTTCAAATCTGATCTCAGACACTTCCTAGCTGTGTGACCCTGGGCAAGTCACTTAACCCCAATTGCCTCAGGAAAAAAAAAAAAAAAAAAAGATCTGACCACATCACTTCCCTACTCAATCAAATCCAGTGGCTATCTATTATCTCTAGGATAAAATAGAAACCTTCTATTTTGCCTTAAAAAACACTTCGTAATTTGGCCCCAGCATAAGTTTTCTGACTTCATGGGACATTTTTCTGTCCCATTTCTTCTCCCATAATTTGCAATCCATCCAAACTGGCCTTCTCTCTATTCCTCATATAAAACACTTCATCTCTCATTTCTATAACTTTGCAATGGACACTCCATGTGCCTGGAGGGCACTCCCTCCTTTATCTCATAGTATCCTTCCTTTAACACAGTTCAAGCATGACCTTCTGCCGGAAGCTTCACTTGATCTCTTTTAAATGTTAGTGGTCTCCCTCTCAATCTACTTTGTATATATTTGTATTTACTCTATTTATATTTATGTGCTGAATATTCATAAATATATATATATATGTATGTATAAAGGAATGTATATATATATATGTGATATATATATATATATATATAAACATGTGTGTGTGCATTCTTATTGTTTTCTCATTAAAATAGAAGCCATGGTCTCAGTATGGAGACTTCCAATTATGTAGTTTGAAGCTCTTTAGCTGGGGAGCCAAAACCATGGAAAAGACTCCCACCCAGGGAAGAGCAGAAAATGTCTGTAAAGTCGCATAAAGGTAGAAGTCAGTTACTAATGATACAAAGTATTGTTCGGATACCTTCAGATTCTTCTATATTGAAATGCTTCCACAGCAGCTATCAAACCAGTTGTCACTAAGCAGTGTTACTATTGCTAATGAGGAACAATAATGATGATGTACAAGTCATGAAGGGGTGAGGAGTCCTTAAGAATGAATTCACAGGCTCAGGTCAAGGGGCAAAGCTTTATTTTAACACTATAAGGAGGGCAATTAACAAGGGGAGAGTTGAGACTGGGAAAGGACCCAAAACAAAGTATCTAACTTAGGTTAGTTGTGACCATCATATTTATAGAATGTATCCTAGGCTTTTGACATCTTCATCTTCAAAATGTACAAAGTAACTGTGGGTGTTAGATACAGGATACATCTATACAATTACAGAGTCCGCTTGCTCCTAACTAGGGTCACCTATTAGATACACAATTGTAGTTAGAGACATGGTCTTTTGCTGGAGTCCATTCATCCCTTCATTCCCCTACTTTCTCAAAGGAAATCGAGCAGATCCAAGGAAGTGGTTTTCTCATAGAAAGGTATCCAAATCCTGGAGGGTTTAAAGGGAGAAAAGAGGGGAGGGGAGACAATTCAAGTTGTGTGTGCCTTAGGAGAATATCATGGAGCCTCAGAGTAGTGTCATATATTTTAGAGTCTGGAAAGAAAAAAAGTTTCTAAGGAGGAGCATTTTTCAGAGTGGCAGTAGAGTGGGTAGAATGCTGGGTTGGAAGACAAGAGTTCACTTTTAGCTTCAGGAACTGTGTGATCTTGGGCAAATCACTCAGCCTCTGCTGTGAAATGACAGGGTTGGATCTGATGCCTTTAGGGTCCCTTTCAGTACAAAAATCTATGCTATGATGATGATATAAGAAAGAATATTCCTGAGTCAATATCAGCTTATTCTAATAGTAGGAAAAGAGTATACTTCTAGTGAGGTCCAAGAGTCTCCACTTATCCGAATGGCTTTGACTTTCTTCTGCAACTATAAATACCAGCCAGGCATTGAATAGAACACCTACCAGAAGTCAGGAAGACCTGAATTCAGCTCCTTCCTCTGACAGTTCCTAACTATGTGTCCCTGGGAAAATAACTCAGGCTTTGTTTCCTCATTGATAAAATGGGGGCAAAAATAACACCTAACTCCCAGGATTGTGGTGAAGATCAAATGAGTTTACATGATAAAATGCTTTGTAAACCTTATAGTCCTAGAGAAATTTTAACTATTATTAATAAGAAAAACTGCAACTTTCAATCTTATTATTGAAAACTTTAAACAAATCACAATATTTGGACCTTGATAGAGCATGATGTTAAAAGAGTAGCAATTTCAGAGAACTCAGTGAAGGGGAGGGTGGGGAAGTCTTTTTTGTACCTCTTCAAATGCATAGTTTTAATCTACCCCTATCTGATCTAAAAAGGTTTCTATTCAAGTTCCTATCTCTCTCTATTCAACAGACTGTGATCTGGATTCATAATATGGAGGCAACTGGAGAGCATTAATCTCCTTATCTATCTCAACCTTCAAACTAACAAGATGGTCAAAGAATTCAAATGGGATCAGGAAGCAAGTGAAAACAAAATTACCACCTACATCTGATCCTTAGACATTAGACCAAAGTAGTCTCTGCATGTGGCAACCAGTGAAGGCTGATTCCTTAACATGGAAAATACAGAATCTTTTTAAATGACTAAGCTTTCATAAAGACATCTGAGGAGGAGAAGCTGAAAAGCTTTTGCTCCAAGGACACAAATGTCGTAAGAATTATAAACTGCTCTAAAGCACAAAGACCAAGAGCATCTGCAAGAACTTGGTGTAGTCACATTCCTAGAAAGTTTCTCATAAGAGTAACTCCTTTTGGCCACAGCTTGAATAAACAAATGAAAAGGAATTTATTAATCACTTGATATATCACTGGATAGATTCTAGATTAATTCTCCTCATCCTACTGGTAGGCTGAGGCTCCAAAGTGAGGATAACTAATGTTCCCTGCAAGGTTCTAGGAGACCCTGAAGGGTTTAGGATAGATTTCTAGTACTGTAACTAATGAACCCCTACTGGTATTCTCCCTATGACTAACTACTGATATCAGTCAACCAAATTTAATTAGCTTTTATAAAGGAGTTACTTCCTAAGGTGTACAGTAAGAATAACAGGCACAAAGATTTCCTCAGAACTCTGTGACACACTAAGCTCAAGTCCATTTTCCCCTGGACTCTTTAAAGAATACATGTGCAAAGAGGCAATTGACAATTCTTGGAAGTTCTTTCCCTTAAGCATTGTCTGCTGGGCTTTTGATAGAGCCTGAAATCTCCCTTCACTAATGATATGCAGAATGTCCTCAGTTATCAATGCAGATGCTACTATAAGTTGCTCTGGGGTCAATGCTAGGATGCCAGTAAGAAAATGCAAATCCTTTGACTTTCTGGAGTTTACAAGATTCTTCTCTTGTTCAAGGACAAGGACAAGGACTCTTGTAGAAGGACAATGAAGCTGAGACCAACATTTGGACAATTTTCCTTCCTATAAAATATTTCCTTTTCAAGGATTTAGTTGGAGATCTCCATTACTCAGCTGCCAGATGCTCAAATCTGCCTATTCCAGAAATGGCTTACTATTTTATACAAATGCCACAGGGGGTAAATAAGTCTTCCCAACTGATTCTAACATGCCTCTTTTTAGCTTTGCTCTATTTCATCCAATGGCTTTCAGGGAAATTTTCTTCACTATCATTTCTATTGATAAAATTATATCCATCTTTGATATTGAAACATTTGGAAATATCAAGGAGTCTGGTGGCAAGACTTTTCCTTTCCTGATCTTAAGTAGCTGTGGTTATAGAGGAAATGGAACAATATACAACACATGAAGCCTATTTGGGTTTTAACAGGGTTAGTTGCTTTGGACAATGGCTGTGGGAGCTAAGTTTAAAAAGTAGGACTGATAGCTTAGAAGTCACTGTTACTTTGTAAGCTACTAATTGCTTGAAGTTCATAAAGTAATTGTCTTGATTTTATATTTTTTTCAGCATATAGAGAAAGATCTAGGTTATGATTCTTTACTCAACAAGCTACATACTTAATAAATAATCAAAATTTATTGAGCAAGTATTATGTGTCAGGCACAATGCTAAGCACTGTAATATGACGGCAAACCCCAAAAGTTCAATTCTATAAATACAAATTACAAATTATAATAACTCCGAGTCTGAAATAGGAACTAGTGATTTGGAGGAAATCTGCATTGTGCCTTTGATAAAAAAGATTCTAAAATAAGAAACAAGTGAGCACAAAATTCCCTTTTCATTATTCACATAAATTCTAAGATTGTGGGATTAAAGAAACACTTTTTTTTTTTTGTTTTAGGTAAAGAATATGTTTTCCCTTCTATCATAATAGCACAAGACACATAGTTTGACTCTGAATAGTTACTTATCATCAGATAAGACATAAATTTATACCTATAAATATAAACATATTTGAGAAGGAAAAGAGGAAAAACAATTAGATAGTAAGTAATTGGATATTATGGTGCCCAAGTTCTTAAAAATTAGTATTCTAAAAGGCAGAATAAGGAAGGGAAATGTTCTAGATACAGTGGACAATTTATACTGTGAAGGTGGAAAGTAGCAAGTGGAATTAGTAGGCCAATTTGGCTAAAATGTGCAATGGTAAGGGGGAAACATGGTACACAAATAGGGAAATACAACACACAAACATAAATAAATGCAATTTGTTTTTACAAGGTAAGACGAGGAATCCACTAAGAACTAAGGAAATTATGAAAAACTATTAAGGGAAGGATAGACAATTCAAAAATCAAACTAGCATATCTTCGGCTTTGCATTTACATTTGGGGACAGCAGAACTTTTCAGGAAAAATGAAAGAAATAGGCTCCACAAATAAGAATTCATTTGAAAGTTTTACACTGTCTTTTTTCAAATTAAAAAAAAAGAACCATTTTTATTTAGGTTATTACATGACAGCTTGGTCTATCAACTGCTGTTGTTTTCTCAGAAGTCCACCACTGTGTGAATCATTTAGAATTGTACTTCAATGTATTCTTCCAGGGGATGCTATTTGTCTTCCATATTTCAAATTAATTTATGTTAGTTCCCAACATCTCTGCTGCTTTATCACCCTGTTATCATGTTTACTTCTCACATAGAATTTACCCATATCCAATTCTGTTCTGGGGATATTATTTCCAGACAAATGACATAACTGAATTTTAGAAGCTCATAATGGGAGATCCTGTTTTTTGGGGTTTTTTTTTGGGGGGGTTGTTTGTTTGTTTGTTTGTTTTTTTACTTAAAGTATGGGCCACAAATATTAAAGTAACAAACATCTGGGGTAGTTCTTCTTGGACCTTGGTACATCTGTAGAATTGAGCCTTACATGGAAGTTGCCCTAATAAATGCTGACTGATAGTGCATGTAGAGTTGGATTGCATTTTTAGTTATTATTTTAACAAAACTGTTAGTTCTTGATATTGAGTGAAATGAGTAGATTCAAGAGAATATTGCGCACAGTTGATTCTTTTCAAGAATGCAATGATTCAAAGCAATTCCAATAGATTTGGGAGGGAAAATTGCCATCCACATCCGGAGAGAGAATGTAGAGCTGGTATGATCACCAACTCCAGAACAAACAGAATAGTTATAGAAATGTATTTCTATCTGTCTGGCCTATATTTAACAAAGGTCTTGAAAATTCAAAACTGCAGTAAGAAAATTCCAATTTATGGAAATTGTGAGGAATAAGGACTTGTGCAAAAATAGACATCTTTTTAACTAAAAATCAAACATGATATTATAGTGGAATTAACCGTTTTTTTAAATTTTAATAGTATTTTATTTTTCCAAATTCATATAGTTTTCAACATTCATTTTTGTGAAACTTTGAGTTTCAAATTTTTCTGGAGATTGAATGTGTACTGAAACATAGTATTTTCCCCTTTTTGTTGTTGTTCCAAAGGATTTTTCTTGCACATGGCAAATATGGAAATATGTTTAAAAGAATTGCACATATTTAACCTATATCAGATTGCTTGCTCTCTTGGGGAGGGGAAAGGTAAGGGAGAAAGGAAGGGAGAAAAATATTTGTTTTTAATTCTTCAGAAACTGTAATGTTTCATGATTCAAAGCCAGATAACATCAGTATAATGCTGGACATTTGTTTTAGGGACAAATTCAGGATTACTAAAAGAACTTTCCAACTAGTCAAAGGCAATTGATCCCATCCTCCTTTTAATTTGGGACCCAATTTATTGTCTATTTTTAGTATATGTTCAAGTTACATGTACTGATAGATAAACCCTTTAAGTTGATCATTTAATTACTTATTATCGTCTAGACAATAGGCATTCTTCATACTTTTGGTTTCTTCTCTATGGGTGATTTAGATCCAATTGTTTTGAATGGTTTATAGATCTTATCCAGGATTTCCTATGGTGTTTCAGGACTTAATGTAAACAACAAAGCAATGTTATCCTCAAAATTAGTATCTGGAGGAGCTTTCTATAGGGAATCTCTCTTCTACTTAGACTTTGTGCTGGATTTCATCTATCACAATGGCCAACATCTTTGATGAGTATATGTCTCTTTTTATATGGTTTGCCTTATATTTATGATCAAATAGCTGCTCCTGTTGTTATACTTTCAGAGGTAAAAAACAAAGAAATTAATTCATCTGTGGCAATCACCTTGGACAGTTCCTAGGAGACCTGCATAGCACCTTTCTAGAGAATAAGTGTCTCTTAATGCCATATGCTGTAAAGCACTATAAATATGTAAAGTGTTTCCATTATTATTCATATTTAATACTTTGGATATATAATCTCATCAATGTGTTTAGTCTTTCCAATGATAAAGTTCACAAATCATTCATACCTCTTCATGCTGTGAAACACTTATCAATATCCTATTGCATGTATTCCAAAGAAGGTCCATCTAATGTGCTGGGGGACCTTCATGTTAGTCTCTTGACATTATGTATATGTCAGAGAAGTATGTAGTATGTCTATCTGTTATACTTAATTCAATGAAAGAATGAACTACTTCTTTTTCCAATAATCCATTTCTTTGATAGTATCTTGTATGCAGATCTGTGTGTACAATTTGTCATTTGTAATGTATCTCTGGTGTCTGCCACTATCATGGAGGTTGACTAGTGCACAGTAGAAATGGAAGAGGGATTCTCTAAATATGGAGAGATCTTCCAGATATTCTTTCTTGTATATAACATTGTGGTGATTTCATCAAGACTATTTCAGAGTCTGTTAAATTATACCCAAGTCACTAAAACAAGTTTATTCAACCTATTCACATGAGAAAGATCCAGTGAATACATGGTATATGACTGTACCTAGGACAGATACCAATGGACAATGAATTAATCCCAGAATCAAATAGAGGGAACTCAGCAGTCTGGATTGCATTGGGAAATGATTTAGTACTTTTGATGACCCTGAAATAAAATACCGATGTTCTCTTGGTTATGCTCCATGACTACTAATCATGAAATGCCACAGTCATCAAAGAATCAAGACTTCTGGTCATTCAAAAAGCAATGGAGAGATGTGTGGCAGGTATAAATATTGTTGTTATTATGGATTTTCATATCCAGGCATAAGTGAATTTATCTGTAGCTTTTTGAGAATTCTTTTTCATCTGCAATTCTGTTTTCCATTCTCTGGGGGATTTGAAATGTATTCATCCCTCTTTAGTACAATCTTTCTTTAAAAAGTCAGGAAACTCAGATCTGGCAGCCACCTCAAAATCTGTTCATTGGAATTTAATTTGAGCTTGGCTGTGATCTCATCCATAGCATGCATTTTCCTTTGCTTTGGCATTCAACATGTCCACATGGCAGGGCTCCAAACCAGTCAATTCAATATATTACTTTGGCTGTCATGTTGTTAATCCTATTGGTTAAAAATAGCAAAAAAACCCAATGTAGAAAAACAAGTAGATTTGCTTCGGATCCTATTTCCATTTCTTCTTTCACTTCAAGTGTCTTCCTAATTTCCTTCCTACCAAATTCCTTTAGTTTTCATTACCAGAGACCACCCTCTAAAGATGACAATGGTGTTGATGTCCCACTAAATATCCTTTTGTCCTATTGAGGAAAATTTAGTGGAATCTTATGAATGTTTAAAACTTGGATTCTGTAGAACCCCACTTTTACTAGTCTGGTTTCAGCATAAACAGTGCTGGCTAGTATAGTACTAGATACTCAACAACTCAGTGCTAGATGAATTAAATTGTAAAAAAAAATCATATTTATTAGAAAATAATAGTATTTTAGGCTGATAAATAATAATTTTAAGTGATACTTAAAATTTTGAAAGATACCTTGCACATATTTTCTTATTTGATTCTTATTTGATTTTGATCACCATAGCAACCCCATGAGTTAGTATTATAATTTCACAAATGAGAAAAATGAGATTAAGAAAGTTTAGGCTACTTGCTTATGGTCATACAGCTAGGAAATATGAGAAGAGGCAATTCAAGCCAGATCTCATGATCTCAAGTCCAGCTCTCAATCTACTATGCCATGGTGGAAAAAACATTAGCAGTAAATGGTGTATAGTTGTACTCAAGATATGAAGGGGCAACTACCTAACTCTTCCAGTCCTGTCCCCACCATCCCTCACTAAAATTAACTTCAAGTAGAACCAAGGACAACTTATCTAGATCTCTTATTTTTTATTTTCAATTTTCTTTTGATTTTACTTTCTTTGTCTTTCCAGGCCTGATTGACTATCATGGACAGTTTCAATGTTCTATTTTCTGAGCTAATAGGTTCTAGCCATACCTTTGGTGATTCCTATTTCAGTCTACTTTTTAATAATAATGAGAATGAGAACAACAATGATAATGCTAAAATTTATATAGCATTCTGAGGTTTGTAAAGTGCTTTATAAATGCTATTTTGTCATATTATCATTTTGTAGGCAGAAAAACTGAGGCAAGTTGAAATTAAGTGACTTGCTCAGATCACACAGCTCATAACTCAGGGTTTGAACTCAGATCTTCTTAACTCTAGGTCCAACACTCTACCTACTACATCACCTCATTGCTTCCATTTAAAAATATTTGGTATGTCCAGATTCACAACTAAAGACTGAGATCAAATTTGAAAATGTATACTGGCAGATGGTTCTGTGGTTCCATTGCTTTTTGTGAAAAGAGGACAATCTATTTTATGAACATTCCTTTGGTTACATTACAAAAAATTACCAGTTAACAAGAACTAGTTCCAGGGTTTCTTGTCCTTTGTAACTTTATAGATCATTTGGGGGTGTCAAAAGCAGCAGCTCAGGATGTGGCTGAAGTTCTCCAAGGTCTTTTTTTTTTTCAATCCTTTGGACCAGCAACTTGAAAGTTCCTTGTATGCTTAGGTGTTTGAAGATGATGTATTTCCTTTGCTTCTCTTCAGAAAATTAACATCAAGGGCTACTTAATGAAAAGAAAACCTAGAAATCAGGTTGCAGGACTCTCCATGACCTGAGGAGAATTGATTACATTTGGGTAAAAAGGCATAGCTAGCTTCAAAAATTATTGCTATCACTTTTGCATATGTTTTCTTCTGCTAGATATAAGTATGTCTGGCAAACTGAGAATTCATAACACTTCATATGCATATATATATATGTACATATATATATATATATATGCATGTACATATAGTGATATGAAGAGAGAAAGGGGTGGAAGCAGAGAAAGAACAAGAGGGAGAGAGGGAAAGGGGAGGGAGAGAAACAGAGACAAAGGGAGAGAGAGAGACACAGAGAGAGACAGAGACAGAGACAGAGACAGACAGAGACAGAGACAGAGAAACAGATAGACAGAGACAGAGAAATAGAGACAGAGAGAGATACACAGAGAAAGAGACAGAGATAGCAAGAGAGAGGAGGAAGGGAAACAGGGAAGGAGAGAAAGAGAAAGAAAGAGAGAGAGAGAGGATACTGAAAGGAAGGAAAGGAAAGGTGGGGGGGGAGGGAAGAGAAGAGAGAGAGGCTGGGTACAGCATGGCATAGTGGATAGAGAACTATCCATAAAATCAGCAAGATTTGGGTTCAAATTCTGTTTCTCACAAAAAAATTGAGTGACCCCAGGAGACCCCAAACCTCTCAGTGTTCTAGACAATTCTAGAATCTAACTCTGATTATCTTTCTTAGGCTGAACTCTGGAAAAAAGTTGACAATTCATATATGCATGTGTAAAATAAAACATGTGCATACATATACATGCATGCATATGCAATATATTTGCATGCATATATACATGTATCCATGTACACATATATACAGAGGCTTTTATGTTTCTTGTAATCTGATTTCTGGCTCACCAAATTTAGACCTTAGCTTAGAGGGAGCTAATTAGACATTTCCATTTAAAAAGACACTTCAAATATTTCAGCATTATGGGATAAAAGACATGATTTTAATGTATCAAGGCCCTTATTTAAGTTGAGGAAGTACTGTCACAAAGATGTCCAAGAATCATTCATAACAAGAAAAATACAACTTTAACAACCATGGGATTTCAAATGACACATCAAATGACACAGATTGGCAAGAATGATAAAATATGAAAATAGTAAATGCTGGTGAGACTATGAGAAGACAGGTACCCTAATGAAATATTTTAATGCAGCTATCAGTTGTCCTAACTGGCAGGGGAAAAAGCAATTTGTAATTACACTTTAAAAACTCATTAAGCTATGCATCTATTTTGTCCCAGAGATACCAATACTAAGCATATGCCTTAAAAAGGTCAAAGTCAGAAAGGAAAAACTCAAATATACAAAAATAATTATTGCAGCACTTCCTATAGCAACAAAGAACTGGAAGTAAATGCCCGTCAGCTGGGGATGGTTGAACAAATTGTGATTGATTAATATAATGGAATATCTTTTTCCGAGGCAGTTTGGTATATACTAACATTGATAGTTTTTTGTTTTTTTTCAGGAAGTTCTTACTCTTTGTGACCCCCATTTGGGGTTTCCTTGGCAAAGGTATTGGAGTGGTTTGCCAGCTCATTTTACAGATGAGAAAACTGAGGCAAACAGGGCTAAGTGATTTGCCCAGAGTCACCCAGATAGTGAGTGTCTAAAGCCAGAGTGGAACTCAAGAAGAATCTTCCTGGCCCCAGGTCTGGCACTCTATGCACTATGGTTCCACCTAGCTGCCAACACTGATTATAACTACATTTTTATAGAGAGTTAAGATTTGAAACACATATTTAGAGCTGGAAGAATGGTCATCTACTACAACCCAATCATTTTATAATTAAGGAAATTGAGGTCCAGAGAACTTAATTGATTAAGATCATACCCGTAGCTGTAGAGGAGCTAGGAGGCAAATTTAGATCCCATAACTCCAGTTCAGCATGCTTTTCATGGTCCCATGCTTACAACAGCCTTATGAAGTAGACAGCTTAAGTCATATCTCATCATATAAGATAAGAAAACTGAGACTCTGGGACGTTTGCCCTGGGCCACACAAACACACAATATTTGAAGTAGGATTCAAACCTAGGTCCCCTATTCCAACCAAATCCAGTGTTCTAATTACTGTACCACAGGATCTCTCAAAATGTACTAGACTTGGGAGTTAAGGGAGCTGAGTCTTAATCCTGGCTGAAATGTTTACTCATTGTGTAACTAGAAAATTATTTCATCTATATAAATCTGGGCTTTCTCGTTATAATACATGAATAGCAATACCTTGCCATGTTGAGAGGAAAGTCATTTAAAAATCATGACGGCACTATAAAGAAGTCATTATCTATTTATGTCTTCTCCAGTTCTGTTCCATGAAAGCAGGAACCATGTCTTATTTAAATATCTCACAGTGTAGCAGTGTCCTATATACATATATACCTACATACGATAGGTTCTTAATGCATGTGTTTTTAAAATTAATCAGTTGAGGAAGTACAGATCAAAAGTAGTAAGAGAGAAAAGTATTTCTTAAGCACTTCTAAGAGATGGGAATACAAATACAAGCAGCAAGACAGTCTCTTCCCTCAAATCCCTCATGTATAACTCAGTTCCCTCTCCTGAAATTCCTCTACAAGCTTCTCCCCTTGCAGATGCTTACAGCCCGAAGCCCTGTTCTCTTGATTCAAGAGAGTCTTTAGCCTAGACCACTATTTCCTTAAAAATCCCAGTCATGCTCACTTCATTGCTTGACTCGATTGTCTCTCCATCTTTTTGTTCTCCCTTGAGTAGATAACCTCAATTAGAGAAGGAAGGGGGAGGAGAGAGGTGCATTTAGCCTGGCATAAAGATAGTCAGGAAGAAGTGGGATGGGTCTGGGTCCAAGCTACATATGGTGAATTACTTATAAGTGGTAGCCCAGAGTCCCAAAGGAGAAGTTTGGAACACCAGTTTGGAACCAGGAATTTAAACTCAAGATATGTAGGGGGCCTGAGTCTTTGTATATGATAAATGCTCATCAATCAGAAGTCTAGGATCCCAAGACTCAAAGGAACCAAGTTACAAAACTAATTATCAATTTTTCATTAACTTATTGAGCACCTAATCTTTACAGCTAGAACATTTAAGGAAATACAAAAGAAAAATATGGAATAGACAAAATTAAAGGGACAGTGCATACTTTCCTTCCCCCCCACCCAAAGGGTAAATATTTTCACAGTGGGTATCAATTTCTGGATGTAAAGAAATTGTGAGCAGGAAAAACCATTTTCTCTGCTCCCCAGGTTTGGTTCTGTAATATATTACAACCATAAAAAAATCCAACACCTTAATTCATGATCTTGAGAGATGACAAAGAAAATTGGGTTCAGCCTATTGTTCAGTGGAAATAGATTGTGGAGAAGATGGACTATCCAGTAGGGGCTGGGCTCTCTATGGTCATTCTTTTATAGCTGTGGCTCACCACAAATAAAATTTACCAGCAGTAGTATTGTATTAAATCATCTCCCCCATTCCCCATCATAGTTTTTCTTCTGAGAAGTAATGAAACATAGGTCTTCTTCATCTATCTTTGGGAAGCCTAATAAAAAAATATCTATTTGAAACTGATTGTGCTGGGAATATTATTAGCATCTACCTGGTGGATAGGAGAAGTTCTTAGGTCATATATTATAAAGACTTGTTGGAGGGAAAGCAATTTTAAAAATCATAGCAAAGTTCAGACAGTAGACGAGTGCTTCAGAATCAAGGAGGCTGGATGTTTTATATTACATGGTATTATATGTCATACATTAGGTTTCTTATAGATAAAAATATGATCAATTATAATGGAAAGTAAGCCTTAACAATCTTTAGGAGAGTAAAAAAAGATTATGTATGCATGACAAAGCTCTGAAACCTTCTAAGTTCTGTATCATTGTCCCTTGGTTTTATAGACATAACACAGTAAGCTAAAATCAAGTATAAAAGATGAAAATGTCCAGAGATAGAAAAATCACCGAAAAAGTGGGGTGTGCCCTGTTTTGATGAAAATCTTTAATACATCAATCACCTCATTGGTTTCAGTTTTAGAAAACGAAGATAAAATTTTGATAAAACTACTGTATCATTTTCAGACCATGATATTAAAGTGAATCTTACTTCCTTGTGAGTAAATTTAGAATAGAGAATATCAAATGAAAGGGATGATTAAATGGGGAAATAATTCTATTTATTGGTTAAAAGATGGAATTTTCAAGTTATTATATCCATGTGCTAAATGGTGGCATTTAGTTAGGTTATAATACTATAATTGGTGTTTATTGGAATCCTGATGGGGAGTATCCACCAAATGGGGAGTGGAGGTGGTTGAACAATCCATGTTATATAAATAGAATGAAATTATTATCATGCCATAAGAAATCTGGGAAGACTTATATGAACTGATGCAGAGTGAGTGAGCAGTCCAGGAAACAGTATATACAGTAACAACATCATAAAGACATGCTTGATGAATGCAGTGACCATGCATGATTCCAGAGAACTGACGATGAATCATATTAGTCAACTCCTGACAGAGAGGTGATGGATTCGAGATGCTGAATGAGACATATACTTTTGCACAAGGACAATGTGGAAATTTGTCTTGCTTTACTATGTGTATTTATTACAAGAATTCTGTTTTTATTTTGAAATGGGAGTAGGGTGCATGGGAACAAAATAAATACTTGTTAATTAAAAAAACAAAATAATTGTGACAGCTAGATTGTGCAGTATATAGAGCACTGACTCTGAAATCAGGAGGACCCGAGTTCAAATATGGCCTCAGACATCTAACACTTTTTAGCTGTATGACCCTGAGCAAGTCATTTAATCCCAAATGCTACACACATACATACATACACACACACACACAACCTACCTACACACACACACAAATAACCTCCAAGAGAGGTCAAACCTTATCACAGGGTCTTAGATCTAGAGCTTAAAAGGCATCTAGTAAAACCTCCTCATTATACAGATAAGGTCCAAGGAGGTAGAGATTAACTTGTCCAAAGTCAACACAGATAATGAGAAGCAGAGTAAAAATCCAAGAAAAAGTCTTGAATGGTTTTTACTGTATTATGCTATCTCCCAGCTTTAGAGGTGAGGAAAAATCAGATTTAATAACAGTAAGTCAAGCATTTATTAAGCACCTACTACGTGTTTAAAGAACTTTACAGTTTACAAAGTGTGTCCTTATGAGGTTCAAGTATTATCCCCACTGTAGAAAGGAAATTAAGTATCAGAAATTTTGAGTGACTTGCCTATAAGTCAACTGATGGTAAGAAAGTGGCAGAGCTTGAACTCAGATCCAGGATTGTGATTCCAGGTTCACTGGGCCATGTTTTGGCTAATCTGAGATCTTTTCAGAGGGTCATTGCTAGAACCTGGATCTTCCATTATGTCATACAAGCAAAAGAAGGAAGCAGTGTCCGGGATCCTGCCAATGGGGAGACAGGTGACCCTGATAATAATTTTGTAGTGTTGAAGACATAGCAGTCCTGGAGAAGAAACTCTAGAAACAAAATTCTGCCCTCTTTTGCATTATGTTCTCATATTAACTTACATCTACAATCATATTCATGCAGCACTTTTCAGATGACAATTTTAAGGGAATTAATATAATGGTATTATCAGAGTGATTTTACACATGAGGAAACAGAAGCTCCAAGAATTATTTTGACTCACCTACTTGTCATTTGACAGGTGAGTGAAAGTGTTGGGTCCCAAAACCAGATCTTCCTCAAAGACTAAAAGTATCTCAATAGCATCCTATGAGTCTCTGGATCCATTTTGCCATGGATTAGATGTAGAAGTATGCAGGAGCTGGTTGTGATCATTTATACTACAGAAATCAGCAAACACTACAAATCATGGCTTGATCTATTCTTTTGTTTATTGCCTAGACTTAGGAGATGATGGAGAAAATATTAATGCAGGTTAAACCTAAAAATATGCCATGTGTACATGTGTTTTTTCTTTTCTTGGAGAACCAGTTGTTAAATATTTACCAGCACATTACTATTATATATTATCATAACCCACTTTTGGATCAAGCTTTCAAATTCAATATATTGGAAAATTTCTTCATTTCCACTCCTCACAAATCTTAGTAACTGTCTGTACCAATTATTTGGCAACAAATCACATATTGCTTTGTGATGTTCCTTATGTGATTATTTTTTAAGTTTTGGAAAGTTGTAGCTGCATCTGAACAATAAGCTTTTTATCATCATTTTAGTATATTACATAGTGTTCTTTATGACAAGTATCAGAACATCCTCACAGAATCCAAGATTTAGAACTTGTAAGAGGCCTTGGAGGTTATTGAGTTCAACACTACATTATATAAATGAAGAAACTAATGCATGAAGAAGACTAATTGTCTAACAGCTAGTACCTAAGACTGAATTTGAAGCCAGGTCTTTTCCTTTGTCTCCGTCTTTCTAATTCAATTTTAGGACTCTAGACCATTTTTACATCCCACCTTTAGCTCTTTACCCTCCTTCCTTTCCCCCTCCACACACAGCACCAAGATATCACATGGTAGTGGCACAAATTGATTTCTCAACATGAGAATACATTTTTGATTTCATGATAGAAAGGAATAGAAAAAGAATCATTTTCCCCCTTATTCACTTCATAACAAAGGTTTATTAAAATGTCTCTGTTCTGTAAAGTGAGAAATAGCTATACAAATCAGCATTGATTAGCATGTTCAATGAGTACACTTACATTTTAATAATATATTCAAGACCAGAGATGTGGACTATTAAGCTTTCTATGTGTTTGTTCTCTAAAAGTGTAACCATTATGTAAATTTGCCACCTGTGTGCAGACAATACATTTCCCCTGCTTATTGAACATGACACTTGTTTCTAAAGGTAAAGGCTCTCCATCTTTTATCTGTTCTAAGGGATCTGTTTTGCCTCTGCATTTTTGATTTAACCAAAAGATGTAAAATTAAAAAAAAGTGAAAATTCTACATCATTAGACAACTCCCTTTGGCTTAGAAACATCTGAAGTGAGTCTGAGTCTAAATGGCTTCCTAGTTATCCTACATCCTGTGTGTTAATATCACCTGGAGAAAAATAATCCTTCTGGGGCCAGATGTTAATATCTCTACTACAAAGCCAGAGTACATATACATCTGGAGAGGTCCTCTTCTGGGACCTGGAGGCTGAAAATTAAAGTGCTAAGTTTTTAAAGTGAGTATAGGACATCCCCAAATCAACAGTTCATTCAATTTGGTAGGACAAATTAAGTGATATTGCAAGGATTGGTTGCATCTTGCATCAGCTATTTTAATTTTTTTTTTATCAATAGAATCAAAATGAAAACATGATTGTATGTGGGAGACATATGAATAGACGGATGGATGGATGGATTGATAGCCCCAGTTCTTAGTACAGTGCCTCACATATAATAAGTATTTAATATGTTTGTTGATTTGACTTATCTTTTAATAAAGCTTACTATTTTGACTTAGTCATTGAGAAAAGGAACAACATTGATTTTTGTCTTTCTTTGAATCCCTGGTTCAAGGAAAAGTGCCTTGAGCATAATAGCTGCTCAATAAATACCTGGTTTTCTTTTATTCAGAAATGTGATTGAAATGATGATAGCATCTCATAAGGAACTTCCACCTATTTCTCTGCAGCTAACAGTGTCACTGTTGTCAGGGTGTTTAGCAGCTAAGGGACTTGCCTAGGATCAGCCAGTGTTTTACAAGTGGGACTTAAATATAGGTCTTTTAGCTCTCTGTGCATTATCACTATGCCTTTCAAATGACATTCTAATGTCAACAAAGCTTGTTGACATTTAAAACAACAACAAAACCTCTCTTATGCACTCCAAATTTTTCCTTTGATTTCATTAATTCATGTTTTTCTCCCTGTTGGACTAATGAAAGCAACATTTGAGAAAACAGAAACATTATCAGATATTTTTTTATTCATGTTTAGCTTATACAGTCTGAAGCAGTAAACAATTACTCCAACTCCCAGAGTCCCAAGGAAGATGCTCTCATATTAATAAAAAGACACTAATAGGAACACGGAGGAAAAAAAGTATCAACTAGTATATACATCTCTCCATGGATATATGTGTACATGTGTGTATTTGTGCATCTGTGTTTCTAAACACACAAACCAAGTCAGATCCAGTGAAATAAACTATTGCAAGGTAACATTGTCCTTGAGAGGGGGCAATTGTGATATAGTCAGAGAGCTGAATTGGAGTCAAAAGACCTGGGTGACAATCCATGTTAATTATTTAATAAGAACACTGATGTGACTTGAGTTCAAATCCCATTCTGTCACATACTTCCTATGTGATCTTGGACAAGTGCTAAATCTCTCTGAATTTATTTCCTCCTTTGTAAAATGAAGGGTTGGATTAGATGACCTCTAAGGTTTATTTTTTTTCCAACTCTGGATCTATGATTCAATAAGCCTTAATCACTTCACCTTTCTTACTCTAAACTTCCCCATTTGTAAAATGGAAATCGTAATATTTATAATTACTAAAACTCTAGAGATATTTAAGGAAACCTTAAAAGTATAAAGTAAATTTGAGCTATAATTCTTACTATTGTTGTTGGAAGTAACTTAGCTCTCACCAGCATAGTCCCATGGGATTAGTTAGTGGGAAATGAACTAAAGAGCTCTATTGTCAATATTAATGATGATGATGATGATAACAGCCTGGCAGAATTCACATTTTTCTAAAGCATGATAACCTCAGTAATCATATTCTATTGATATCTCCTGGCACATTATTTTGACTGTTTACAAATGACCATTCATATTTTAATGTTCTAAAGCAGTTTTTAATAACCTGAAGCCCATAAATTTGATTTTTGAAAATATTTTGATAATTTTATTTTAATACAAGTGGTTACCTTTGTAACCATATAGATTTCGTTTTATGCATTTAAAGACATTCTGAGAAGAGGTTCATAGGTTTTACCAGACTACCTAAGGGGTTCTTAGCACACACACACACACACACACACACACACACACACACACACACACATAACCACACACATGCACACACAAAGAGATAAAGAATGTCTCTTCAAAGCAAAAGTCATAAAAATGGACACAAAGTTCTGTCATTAATCAACCTCATTAGTCCCCAATTTGGAATTTGGATTCATTTGAAAATAAGTAAAATGCTGAACTAAGGAAAAATATGCAAAACACCAGTTTAAAAAACATTAATTCAACAATATAGTTTCAAAACCTTGGTTTTGAAGTAACCTTGATTACAAAAGTATAGTCAGTAAAGTTAAGAGCACAGCATGTCCATTTGTCTTTTTATTTTTTTTACAAAAAGAAAAAAATATTTTACTTTACAAAAATTAGTTTAGAATACTAAAGTCAGATTTTATACAAATATCTTTACAAAACTGAATTATACATAGAAAAAAACAAAATGATTTAAAATATATAATACTCTTTACATGGATATATTACATTACTAAGGTATCATTTGGATAAGGTTTAAAAATCAAAGTAGCTTCAAACATCATGTTCAACATACATTCCTTAAGAGTCCAGGAAAACTACTCAGTGTTCTCACTGTCCACCTGTGTTAAGGTATGGTGTTCTACAATGAGTCAAGACAGAACTATGAAGTTACATTCAGGAAAACCCAAAAAATCACTGTGAATTAGCAGGTTCAGAATACTCAAATTCAATTCACTTCCTGGGATCTATATTACAGCTTATCCACTCAGGTAAAATACTCTATCCTTATTTTTAGGTATAGATGGGCACTATATTATTTGGTAGCACTGAGTCCACTCTGAGATTATATGTGGGCTATAAAGACAGAACTTCAGGGAGCAGTGGGCTGTAGATTAATTCCTAGAGTCTAAACAGGTAATTAGAAAACTCTATTCAGGTATAGAATAAAAAAATGTACAAGTAAAAAGTAAAAGATAAAAGAAACTAGCAAAAACAAGGGATGGATGGACATTCAGGGCTCTCCACAGGTACTCTCATATATCAGGAGAAAGCAAGGAAGTACTCCAGACACTGAATGGAGCCCCTGTGGCAAACTTTTGGGAGGACATGGTTAACAGTCCCATGGGAAGGGCAGAAACAATCTGCACCATGGGAGGGAATTCTCAAATCAGTGAAATCACAGATCCACATGAGTCTTTACCATCCACAGAGGTTTCTATAAGTCAGTAATTTATGAGCTTTAAAAACCAACAATGGCATTCTATTCCTTCCCCAGGGAGTATTTATTATCATCAGTAGATTTAAAAACCAGAAGTTAAAATTGGAATAGGTTCCCACCAACTTTTGTGCCAAAACACTTCATTCTTCTTTGCATATTATTTTAAGCGAGTAATTATTCCTTGTTACAAGATGTGTTACAGTATAAAGGAACAAAGGTGCTCTATTTTCCCTAAAATAAATTGTTGAAGATATCTCATCATGGCTTTAAAATACCTGTTAAATATGATGTAATATAATAATCCCATGATTCAAAACCAAAGGGGTATTATTCTAAGATCCACTCATATCTTCACAAAAGAAAAAGCAAAGTAAGCCAGAGTTGGACTCTTCCCCTTCCTCTAATCCCTCCCCTTTTGCCCACCCCAACCCACCACTGAAGAAATAGAATATATAGTTTCATTCCTAAGACTTAGAAATCTCCTACGCAATATGGCACACTTAAGCAGTATAAGCACAACATAGTACAAGAAAATCCAAAGCTTCCATCTCTACCACCATGAGCATCTTCCTCAACAACACAAAATGCTTATAACTCTTCTTTATACTGTGTCTGCTTTCTGCCACTGGTGACATCTTCCCCACTAGGTGCCAACCAGGTGAAATATACCTTTATTGGATCAATGTTCCAGTGTTTGTGAAATGAGATGGGAACTTGATGAGAAAGGTAGTCCTTTGGGTAATCAACTGGTCGAGCCTGGAAGAAAAAGAGACAATTACTTCTTTCCACCATGGAGGTTTTTGGTTCCATAATCATATCTGCAGGAAGAATGCTTTATAATTTCAATACTTTACTAGTAGTTGCCTATGTCCAAAATCAGTGCTGGAGTCTTTGGTATCACTTTTCCTATACCTTTTACCTCTTCCTATGGGACTTCTTTCTCATCCTCTTTTTCCTATCCTGGCCTTTAAATATGTATATATAGATATAGATATCTAAAGTACTGGTATAGATATATGATATCAATATAGGTATCTATATCATCTAGTTTAAATAATAAAAAGAATACTTTGAACCCAACCTCAACCTCTCTCAGAGGACTGAATAAAGTAAATTAACAATTTCAGTGAGATTTTAAGAATTCAGATGATTCATGGGGGAAAAGAGTTGTTTTGCCCAGACTGGGGAAAAAAAGTAGCATCTGGTTTCAGTTTCTTTTTATGATGTTTAGAGTTTTACATCCTCAATCCCTTTGTTCTAGCAAAATCTATGATGGCTAAAATTAAGATTTCACTGGTTCATGTGGACCATGAAGCAGTATTATGGTAGATATCCATCAAGCCCTTCTGTAAAGATTGTTGGTGGCTTCCCAATCCCCTTGCACATCTGGGTATAGACTGAAGAATCAAGGGGTTCATGAAAGCAGGGATCATTCAACATTGTTTCTCCAGTTAAGTGCCAGTCCCTCAAGGGTAGGAAATTTATAATTAGAAACTATAGCAAAGCTTATGATGAAAGAAAAACAAGAGTCTACCCATATAGACTTTTCATTTTCCTTCTCATCACCAATCCCATTCCCTGTTGTCACACACATACAACATATGTGGATGGCTTTCAAAGCCATCCCTTCAAACATTAAGGTTCTAAGAATCAATCAATAAGCATTTATATAATAATAATGGCCAGACTTTATGTAGTTCTTTAAAGTTCAAAAAGCACTTTAAATGTGTTGTTCATAATTTGATGCTCATAATAACTCTGTGATGTACCCATTTTACAGATGAAGAAACTGAGATGGAAAGTTATAAGATTTGTTCAATATCACATAGTTGATAAATATCTGAAGTCTGAAGGGTTCAGACTAAAGTCTTCAATTAATTTCTATATTATATAAATATAAGGATGAAAAAACAAAACAATCTCTATACTCAAGGAACTTTCTTTCTAATGGGAATTCTTGCCTTCCAGACTGGCTCGACCATGAATGACAAAGTGAGATGAATTACTGCATATTGAATTAGTAACAGATCTAGTGTTTAAAACAGCTTCTGATATAAGGAGAATGATATTCTATTTCTAACCCATATACCACTTATTTAGAGATAACTAGGTAACTATGATAAACAGAGAACAGGGCCAGGGGTCAAGAAGACCCAAATTAAAATTTGGCCTCAGACATTTACTAGTGGTATGACTCTAGGCAAATCATTTAATGTCTATCTGACTCAGTTTCCTCCATCGAATAATGGGGATAATAATAGGACCTACCTTACTAGGTTATTGTGAAAATCAAATGAGATGTTAACACTTAAAATAAATACTTATTCTCATTAAGTAAATCATAAGTAGATTATACTCAATAATCCTAAAAATGGCCTCGGGAAAAATGCTTCATCCATCTCTCTTATATCCAAGGCTTATGCTTTTTTCTTTTAAAGTCCTTGTTATTGTCAAATGATTCAGCATCAAAAACTGACATGACTTTATCATCGACAATGACAATAATGAAGAAGCATTACCATCTGCTTTACTGCTGCACCCCAATGACTATGGAACCTTTCAATCTGAGTTGTAGCTGAGACCCTATGATAATGTGAACTCCTTGAAAGCAAGTATTATCTGCAAATTAAGACAACTCTGAGATACCACTACACACCTGTCAGATTGGCTAAAATGACAGGAAATGATAACGATAACTGTTGGAGGGGATGTGGGAAAACTGGGACACTGATACATTGTTGGTGGAACTGTGAACGGATCCAACCATTCTGGAAAGCAATTTGGAGCTATGCTCAAAAAGTTATCAAACAGTGCATACCCTTTGACCCAGCAGTGTTTCTACTGGGCCTATATCCCAGAGATTTTAAAGGAGGGAAAGGGACCCACATGTGCAAAAATGTTTGTGGCAGCCCTTTTTGTAGTGGCAAGAAACTGGAAATTGAAAAGATGCCCATCAATTGGAGAATGGCTGAATAAATTATGGTATATGAATGTTATGGAATATTATTGTTCTGTAAGAAGTGACCAACAGGAGGATTTCAGAGAGGATTGGAGAGACTTGCATGAACTGATGCTGAGTGAAATCAGCAGAACCAGGGGAACATTATACACAGCAACAAGACTAAACGATGATCAATTTTGATGGACATGGTTCTCTTCAACAATGATGTGATTCAAACCAGTTGTGCTGCGATGAAGATAGTCATAGGCCTGTGGGAACTGAGAGTGAACCACAACACAGCATTTTAACGCTTTCTGTGAATATTTCCATGCATTCTGTTTTCCTTCTTAGGTTGTTTTTTTTTCTTCTTCTCTTTCCAGATCTGATGTTTCTTGCGCAGTAAGATAACTATAGATATGTATACATGTATTGTATTTGTCATATAATTTATCCTATCTAGCATGTATTAGATTACCTGTCATCTAGGGGTGGGGGGTGGGGGGAAGGAAAGGAAAAGCTTGGGGAAAAAAAAGTTTTTTTGCAAAGGTCAAAAAACAAAAACAAACAAAAAAAAAGAAAGCAAGTATTATCTTATTCTCTGTGCTTTGCACATAATAAATGCCTTTTGCCTTTATTAGTTCACTCATTTATTTATTTATTTATTTATTTATTTATTTATTTTCTTTATTCTTTTTTTTTTAATTTTATTTTATTTGCATAACATATGTGTGGGTAATTCTTCAACAATAACACTTACATAGCTTTCCGTTAGAAATTTTTCCCCCCAACTTCCCCACCCCTCCCCTAGATGGCAGGATATCCACTACATGTTAATTATGTTAAAATATTGGCAAATCGAATATATGTATACATATTTCCAAACTTATCATTGTTGTGCAAGAAAAATCTTATCTACACAAATGATATATCAGATAAAGGAAACACAATGTAAGCAAACATCAATCAAGGAGTATGAGAATGTTATGTTGTGGTCCACATTTCGCATCCCTCTCTCTGGGTGTATATGGCTTTCTTCAGTGAACAATTGGAGGTGGTTTGAAACATATCATTGTTGAAGAGAGCCATGTCCATCAGAATTAATCGTCATATAGTACTGTTGTTGCCGTGTATAATGATCTCCTGGTTCTGCTCATTTCACTCAGCATCAGTTCACGTAAGTCTCTCCAGGTCTCTCTGAAATCATCTTGCTGGTCATTTCTTACAGAACAATAATATTCCATAATATTCATATACCATAATTTATTCAGCCATTCTCCAATTGAAGGGCATCTATTCAATTTCCAGTTTCTAGCCACTACAAAAAGGGCTGCCACAAACATTCTTGCACATGTGGGGCCTTTTCCTTTCTTTATGATTTCTTTGGGATATAAGCCCAATAGAAATGCTGCTGGGTCAAAGGGTATGCACAGTTTGATAACTTTTTGAGCATAGCTCCAAATTGTTCTCCAGAATGGCTGTATCCGTTCACAGCTCCACCAACAATGCATCAGTGTCCCAGCCCTCCCACAACCCCTCCAACATTCATCATTAACTTTTCCTGTCATTTTAGCCAATCTGACAGGTGTGAAGTGGTATCTCAGGGTTGTCTTGATTTGCATTTCTCTGATCAATAGTGATTTGGAGCACCTTTTCATATGACTATAAATAGTTTTAATTTCATCCTCTGAAAATTGTCTGTTCATATCCTTTGACCATTTATTGATTGGAGAATGGCTTGAATTTTTATAAATATGAGACAATTCTCTATATATTTTAGAGATGAGACCTTTATCAGAACCCTTGAATGTAAAGATGATTTCCCAGTTTATTACTTCCCTCCTAATCTTGTCTGCATTGATTTTGTTTGTACAAAGACTTTTTAACTTGATATAGTCAAAGTTATCTATCTGGTTTTCAATTAAGAGTTCCAGTTCTTCTTTGGACATAAATTTATTCCTTCTCCAAAGGTCTGAGAGGTAAACTATATTACATTCCTCTAATTTACTCATAGTATCACTCTTTATATCCAGATCATGAACCCATTTAGATCTTATCTTGGTATGTGGTGTTAGATGTGGGTCAAGCCCTAATTTCTTCCACATTAGTTTCCAGTTTTCCCAGCAGTTTTTGTCAAATAGTGAATACTTATCCCAAAAGCTGGGGTCTTTGGGTTTATCAAAAACCAAATTGCTATAGTTATTGCCTAGTTTGTCTTGTGATTCTATCCTATTCCACTGATCGACTATTCTATTTCTTAGCCAGTACCATATGGTTTTGATGACCGCTGCTTTATAATATAGTTTTAGATCTGGTACAGCAAGTCCTCCATCATCAGCCTTTTTTTTCATTAATCCCCTTGAAATTCTTGACCTTTTGTTTTTCCAAATGAACTTTGCTACTATTTTTTCTAGATCTGTAAGATAATTTCTTGGGAGTTTGATTGGTATGGCACTAAATAAGTAAATTAGTTTGGGTAGTATTGTCATTTTTATTATATTTGCTCGGCCTACCCATGAGCATTTTAAGTTTTTCCAATTGACTAGGTCTGATTTGATTTGTGTGGAAAGTGTTTTGTTCACTCATTTATTTTTAAAAGATCTATAAAACAAGAAGTCTGTACTCCTGAAAAAGATAGATGCTTTACTAGCTGAGTGCTATCTTGCTTTTTTCCTATTTGCATCCTCCAGTGCACAGTGTTTTGTATATAGCATCTAAGTGAGGCCTTAATAAAATGATTTTTATTCATTTATTCATACATAAATGTCACCAAGAACACTTCAGGTTAGGCTGAAGTCCCTTAACCAGTTGCAAACTAGCCAGCTGAAAAGTAGAAAAAGTTCCCCGAGCCAGGGCACAACTAAAAATCTTAAATAGCTAGGCATCCTTGGCTTTAAAAGTTTTAATCCTTGAGTAGTTAAAAACTAGAAAGGAGCTGTACTGGAAAAGGGTAAACCAGAAAATATATCCATATATACACATACATACATGCTACTATCTATTCTAATTATTTTTTAAATGATATTTAAGGGCAATCATAAATCTTTGGATGTTTATTTGTAGGACTCTCTGAGGCTTAACTGGCAGGAAGGAAGGAAAGGAAAAGCCAGGGGAGACATATGGTTGGATTTTCTGTTTTCATTCCCAATTCATTCCTCAGCTGATTTTACAATGGCCCTAAAAAGGAGACCAGAGCAACAGAGGTAAATCCTCATTTATTCTACATGGCTGAAAATGAACTATTCACATTACTAACACAAATAACAGGAAATAATAACAAACACTCACAATTTCACTCTGTTAATGTAGATTGTAAAAGGGTCTGACATAGTCTCAGGAAATCGTGTTGGGAAAATCTAGCTTATTAAGCACAAACATGTGCTAATCATTTTCAATAAATGAGGTACAGCAAAAGAACAAGATAAAGTTTATGGAAAGTGAAATCTATTCAGAGAGGTGTGTGCTAATACCCAGGAATTCTGTAAAGGAATAAATGTATTTAAAATACCAAGAGAGACACCCCTCAGAGGTTCCCATTTGAAAATGAGAAAATAGAACACATTATGGAGTATAGAGAATATTGACAACTTGTTTTCCAACACCCCTAAATATAAACAAAGGAATCTACACCTAAACTGTAACTGGGAATATAAATCAGGGTGAAATATGAACTTTGTAGTTTTAACGTAGGATTTTTTAATCTTATTTTACATAAATGCCTCTGTGGGCAATCTAGTGAAGTCTATGGATCCTTTCTCTGAACAGTGTTTTTGAAATGCATAAAATAAAATACATAGGATTAAAATGAAAGGTAATAATATTGAAATATACTTATGAATATATATATATATTCATATGCATATGCATATTTTTAAAGTTCATGGTCTCCACATTAAGAATTCCTGTTCTAAGAGTTGGGCACACACTGAATTTGTACCAAAAAAAAAAAAAAAAAAAGATTCTGTTCTTTCCTAGCCTTGAAATCAAAGAATTTAAAGACAAACATGACTGTGAGGATGCTGGGCAAGTCACAACCATTATGAACTTTGGCCTTCTCATCTGTTACTTGTGGTGTTTTACCTCACAATGTTGTGCTTCATAAATCTTAAAACATCATAGAAATGTGAGCTATTAGAGGTCATCCAGATAGACCATAGGACTTGGAATGGAAGGCCACCTTTATTTTGTAGATGAGGAAACCAGGTCCACAGGGATTATGTGACGTGCTCAGTCACAAATGTAGGAATTAACAGAGTTGGGATTCCAATGGAGATTCTCCAAATCCAAATCTAGGATTCTTTTCACTAGCTGATTTCAAATCCTGTTCTAGATACTTATTAGTGGTTCAAGCATGGACTTTAATTCTCAGTTTCCTCATTTGTAAAATGGGGATAATAATAGCACCTACCTCACAGAGTAGTTATAAGGACCACATGGGATAATCATCTTGGAAATGCCAGTTACAACTATTATCAATATGTCACTTTGCCTACATCAAAGTCCTTATTTTATAGATTTTTAAATTTTATTTTAAAAAACTCTGGATGTGGCAGCCCTTTTTGTAGTGGCAAGAAACTGGAAATTGAATAGATGCCCATCAATTGGAGAATGGCTGAATAAATTATGGTATATGAATGTTATGGAATATTATTGTTCTGTAAGAAATGAACAACAGGAGGATTTCAGAGAGGATTGGAGAGACTTGCATGAACTGATGCTGAGTGAAATCAGCAGAACCAGGAGAACATTATACACAGCAACAAGACTATACGATGATCAATTTTGATGGACATGGTTCTCTTCAACAATGATGTGATTCAAACCAGTTGTGCTGCGATGAAGATAGTCATATACATCCAGAGAGAGGCCTGTGGGAACTGAGAGTGAACCACAACACAGCATTTTAACTCTTTCTGTGAATATTTCCATGCATTCTGTTTTCCTTCTTAGGTTGTTTTTTTTCTTCTTCTCTTTCTAGATCTGATGTTTCTTGTGCAGTAAGATAACTGTATAGATATGTATACATGTATTGTATTTGTCATATAATTTATCCTATCTAGCATGTATTAGAATACCTGTCATCTAGGGGTGGGGGGTGGGGGGAAGGAAAGGAAAAGCTTGGGAAAAAAAAGTTTTTTTTATGCAAAGGTCAATGTTGAAAGGTCACTCATATGTTTTGTAAATAAAAAGCTTTATAAAAAAAAAACACAAAAAACTCTGGATGTAAAGAGATGAATTGGACTTATTCTGAGCTCCTTTCTAGAATTATGATTCCATTACAACCCATTCCCTGAAATAGGTAATTTGTCAAAAAGCAGCCAAGTAGAGGAGTCTGAGGCTGAAGATTAATGTTAAATTTGTCAGTAAATCAATATATAATCACAAATGTTCATCTTTCTGTCTCAGAGCACAGACACCTGTCACTAGTATGTCCCTTTGTATCAAGGTCAACTCCTTTAATTTACAAATGAGAAAACTGAGTTCCAGGGGAGTGAAATGATTTATCTTTAAGTCACTTAGGGAATAAGCACCAGAGCTTAAAATGAGAACCCAAATTTCTTGATTCCCAGCTAGGTATTTTTTTTTCCCATTATGCCAGACTTACTTTGCAAATTTAAAAACAAAAAATCTGTTTTCAAATTTATGTAAAGCTTTCTAGGAAATTCTTTAAACATTACAAGATAAAAGAAAACTTGTTAGGAATTCTAGACTCTGCTTATATTTTTCAGTCTTGGAAAAGGCTTAAAATACATTGCCTATGGAACACAAATCAGACACAAATCAGGAGTTTTTAAGAATGGGAAAGTAAAAAATGAATTCCTTTAGAATGTCTTCCCTAGAAGTTATGCCCAAAGAACAGATTATTTTCTTTCTCTTGCTGGAAAGAATAGGAGAGCGGGATATATGATCCCTGTCTGATTTTTCCTATGTGAGTAGACTCACAGTATTCTATTCTAATATTTTTCTTTTATAGGCCAAGTTTTTCCATAGATAGCCAATGTTACTGCCCAGTTTTCTAAAAACTGCCATGTTAATATAGTGATGGATTAGATCTCTTCTACTCCAAGAGTTTTAATATTTTTTTTCGTTTTTCACTTGAGAGCCAACAAATAAAAAGTCTCATCTGCTCTTCTGGGTCTTTATAACCTCATATGTCTAAGGTTTAGAATGGATGAGATCAGACACAATTTTGAAAGAGCAGAAAAAAAAAATTGCCCTTTTGTCAAGGAAGGTTTCCTAAACTGATAATTAGAGAGCTATTTTTATCCTTCCTTACAGCACTGAGGCTTGTTAAGGGGTGTCTGCCTCATCCAATGATGCAAATCTCTCCTCACTAGAGTTCTCCTCTCCACTGCTATACCTGTCATGGTTGAATTTTTATATCACTAGGGGTAGCAATTGCTGCTTGGCAGTAACATAAAATATGAATCCTGTTGTATCTAAAATTGGGGTTTAAATGCTATTTCAGTGCTTGCTATGGCATCTAAAGTAGACATATATTTACATTTTTCAAGTCCTGAGCTGCCATACATACCATAGGTGTTGAAAGAACTGTTGTTATTAATCAAAGTGTAGCACAAAGATTTCATTTTGGAAACATAAACACATTCATAGACCTAATTCTCAAGAGGCTACTAAAAACAGCACAGAAGGAATATATTTCCCCAAAGATTATAATAATGACACGAATACACCGCCAACACCTTGCAGAAATTGCTTTTGCTTATCCTTCTTTCCTCCCCCCAGGATGCATCACATGGAACAGAACATTGAAGTTGAACAGACTAGAGGAAATAAGGGTAGAAAGGATGAAAACTCAACAAAAAAAATCTGCAAAACTGATAATAACACTAGAAAAGCAGGCAAAGTTATACCTGAAGGCAAAATTGAATTCAACAACTTTGAAAGCTGCAAATTCAATTTATTATATGCTTTAAAAGAGAAGCGAGCTATACATAACAGATCTACAATCTCATATACAATCCTCTTTTTCTATTTTACTATGTATATGTATAAATAACCATTTTATTTGGTATTTGTTAAATTCAGAACAAAAATAAATTATGAAAAAGAATTAAACTCAAACCAGAGGGATGCTATTAGGTTTGGCCAGGATATCCCATTTTTGTTTGTTTGTTAAAAATGTCCAACAATATGGGAAGAGGCAGGTTTTCCCTGGTCCCTGATGTGGGAGAGATATTTGTCTACATGTTTTTAATCCCACCTTTGTAATATCTATGACACAATAGCTCCCCCCTTTCCTATCCCTATCAAAGAGGCCTCTATGGGATGTCCATCTGGAACTTGGATGCATAGTTCTCAAAACTATGCAAAGAAATGATGGTGAGGAAAGAGAAAAAGACTCCCCTAAGGAGAAGAAATCCTTTTATTTTCAAAGTAGCATGGAAAATAATCCTCTCACCTGATGAAAGAGAGGGCTGTGGGTCACCGGGATTCCCAGACCACTGAAACACATGCCAAGGACCATGTCATCTGGGGCATCATTGCTATAACATCGGCACTTACTGTCCAAAAGCCTTTGGACTGCTTCTCTGCTAAAAACCATACTAACAGGCAAAGACATAAAAACAAAGAAAAAAACAAAGGGAATTTCAAAGACCATTTATTTGCTTGAATAGTAAAATCTGGTTCAATAGAGACACATTTTTTGATTATGATAAAAGAGTAATTTCTCTGGGGCTCAGAGGCCACTTCATAATTACTCTGTATGAAAGAAATTGTTTTTGTGCTTTCTGTCAAATATTAACACTTGAATAAATATTTTAAACTTGAAACAGATGTTTTCCTTGTGAATAAATTTCTACTTCTTTATACATTTTTCTTCTAACTTCTTGGCAAAAATATGCTGCTTTATGTTTTATCTTTTTCAAATCATCAATTGGAAAATTAAACACTCTCTGGTATTAGAAATCTCCATGACAATACACACACACACACACACATATATGTATTCTCTCTGGATAATCCACAAGCTTCTACATCTCAGGGACATTCCTAATTGCTATAGGCTATGAATGACTTAGAGGGACTACCCAGCTAAAAGATCTCAGAAAACTTGGTCCAGATGCTTCTTATTAATAGTAAGGAAAATAGATTTTAAAGAATTATAGAATCTTAAGAATTGTAAAATCTTTGGTGGTCATTTAGTCCAATCACCCACCTAAAGTAGGAATTCTATTTACATCCCTCTAGAACATGACTATTCAATCTGTTTAAATATAACCAGTAAAAGGTAATTCAGTATGACTAAAAGCAAACTGGGGGGAGGGGGAGCCTTGATTTCTTTTCAAATTGAGTTAAAATCATCTTCCTTTTAATTTTAACACCGGAGTCTTAACTGTCCCTTATGTGGACCAAATAACATAAGGTTAATCTCTCTTCCCCTTGATTGCTTTACTCAAACATGGAAGTGCCAAAAGAAAGCAATCATGTGCTCCCTCTCTTTTCCTCTTCAGATTTAATAGCCTAAGTTCCTTCAGTTGACCTCCCTTATAATATGCTTTTGAATATCTTCATAGTCCTGACTAGCCCTCCTTTGGATTTGTTCTAATGGTTAGTAAGATCTTGGAAGGAAAGATAAAGCTCTTGTTTTCAGGGTTTATTGTCAAAGCTCTACCACTAAAATGCTGTTACTTTGG
The DNA here is from genome assembly GCA_023553655.1 of Myrmecobius fasciatus. Lineage (NCBI taxonomy): Eukaryota > Metazoa > Chordata > Mammalia > Dasyuromorphia > Myrmecobiidae > Myrmecobius > Myrmecobius fasciatus. Next base: position 168,772 of record JAJPUD010000481.1, read on the forward strand.
CCAAGTAGCTGCTTCTCTGGACAATTCTACTTTATTCTAGTCTGGTCTACTCTGCTACGGAGCCTGACTGTTATTTTATGGAAATTTGGGAACTACAAAATATAAGCAGCACAAGGTTTGGAAAGATCTGAGCCATCCTGATGTGAGGGTGACTTTTTCTACCCACAACTCACAAAATGAAAGATACATAATGACAATCTTTCTCCTTCCCCATACTCACCTACCAGCCCACCTCCCCCCCCAAAAAAAGTTAACTTAAGGGTGTTAATAAGTTTTCCCAGTCAATCACTCCTTTCCTAAGTCTGGAATCTAAACAGAAAACATAAAAAATTATTCCTTAAGTGTAAAATGAAGAAAACAATTACTCATAAATAGAACACAACAATCTCCAAAAACATCTTAGAAAACAACCACAAAGTCACACCACTAATGGAATCTTTCTTTTTCAGAAATTCCTTTTTTTCCTCTATGTCAATCTTTTTATCACCTTGACATCAATGGCTTTGTATTGGTTCAGATCAATTAGGCTTGGGCTCTGGAGAAGTTAATAAGATGTCTTTTGTAAGAAATCCCCTATGGGCCTAATTAGCTTACATTAAAGCAAAAATAGATCTTGCAATAGAACTTGTAGGCATATTTCTCTCTCTTTTTTATGTATATATGTTGTTTATTTTTATTTTTTCTCAATTTCATGTAAAAAAATTTAACAATTGTTTTTAAATTTTTTGAGTTCCAAATTCTCTCTCTCTCTCACCTCCCCTTTCCTTAGGAAAGCAAGCAATTTAATATAGATTATACATGTGCAGTCACAGGCACACTTCTTTTACAACACTCTACTGGCCAAGAGATGAATGGATGGTAGTGGGAGGGGTTTAAATGTAATTTTTTTTTTTTTACTAATCAGAACAATGTCATCTTTTCCATTCAATTCAACAAATATTCATTTTACACTATTATTAAATCTCTAAGTGTGCTATGTCATGGGGAAAATACAAAGTTCTTATGACAAAATTATTACTCATATGGAACACGAGACATTTATTAAATACCTGTTACATGCCAGATACTATGCTAGACATCGAGGACAGAAGGACAAATAGGAATTGGGGAGACAGAATGTAATTTATAATATTATGTATATATATATAATATATATAATAATATATAATATATACAAAATATATAGAAAGCAATTTAAGAAGGGAGGAGAGTAGGAATTGGAAAGGGCTTCAGGAAAGTTTTCTATAAGCCGAGCCATGAAGGGAATGAGAGATTTTACAAGGCAGAAGTACTACATTTCTAGCATGTCAAGTTGACAGTGTAAAGATCCAGAAATGGATAGAGTCCTATGTGTGAGGGGGAAGAGGAAAGTTAACTTGTTAGAAGGGAAATAAGGTATAATAATGGAATCAGGTTGTAAAAGGTTTTTTTGTTTTGTTTTTTGGGTTTTTTTTTTTTTTTTTTGTGAGTAAATGGGGTTAAGTGACTTGTCCAGAGTCAAACAGCTAGCAATTGTCTGAGGCTGGATTTGAACTCAGATCTCCCTGATTCCAGGGTCACTGCTCTATCCACTGTACCATCTAGCTGCACCAATCTCACCATCTCCCCTCCCTTTCTTAAAAGGTTTATAACCTAGGCTAAACAAGTAGACTGGGGCCAAACTGTGAAGGGTTTTAAAAACCGGAGGAATTTCCATTTTAACTTAAAGGCAAAGGAGAACTACTAGAGTTTATTGAAAAGGAAAGTGATATGACTGACGATCTGATATAGGAAAATTACTTTTGGTAACAATATGGTATTTGGATTACAGAGGCAAGGAAACCAAGTAGGAGGATGTTTGTAAGAAATTAATTTTTTCTCATATTTAATAACTAATTATTGTATTGGGACTAAGGTTTATCCCCTTTTCTATTTCTTCATCCAGAAATCAACCGGCCTAAGAAATCTCTCTATAAGACTTATTATCCAAGGGCTAAAGAGACTTACATGAACTGATGCTAAGTGACATGAGTAAAATCAAGAGAACATTGTACATAACAAAAAGATTATGTAAGGGTCAACTGTGATGGATGTGGTTCTTTTCAACAATAAGGTGATTCAAGGCAATTTCAATAGACTTTTGATGAATAGAACCATCTGTATCCAAAAAGAGGACTGGGGGACTCAGTGTGGATCACAACATAATATTTTCACCTCTTTTTATTGTTGTTTGGATTTTTTCTTTTTCTTTTTTTTCCCTTTTTGATCTGATTTTCTTGTGTAGCATGATAAATGTAGAAATACGTAAAGAAGAATTGCACATGTTTAACATATATTGTATTACTTTCTGTTTAGGGGAAGGAGTGGGGAGAAGGGAGGGAGAAAAAATTTGGAACACAAGGTTTTGCAAGGATGAATGTTGAAAACTATCTTTGCATGTCATTTTGAAAATAAAAAGCTAATTTGAAAAAATTTTTAAATGACTTATCCAGGCTAAGATCTAATCAGACAGTAAAAGAAATTCTGGGGCAGCTAGGTGGTGCAGTGGATAGAGCACCAGCCCTGAAGTCAGGAGGACCTGAGTTCAAATTTGACCTCAGACACTTAACACTTCCTAGCTGTGTAACCGTGGGCAAGTCACTTAACCCCAATTGCCTCAGCAAAAAGCAAAAAGCAAAAAAAAAAAAAAAAAAAAAAAGAAATTGTAAGTTTAGGCTAATGGATGCATCTTTGCTCATTGTGTTTCTCAGACAGGTCTGTGAAAATATGGATCCTCCCTTTTGTCAGACAGGTGATATGGAAATTAATGTCTCTTTGACTAAGAGTTGGATGGCTTAAGTCACCTATCTCAAGACCCTCATTTTAATATAGCCCACTTCTTATTGTTTTAACCACTCAAAGTTGACTGCCAATTCCCAAGAACACTACCTACTCTTCAGAGAGCATAAAAACTGTGAGCTCACTGCCATTAGAGGTCTTTGATCTAAGAGAGGACTAAATAACCATTCTTTGTTAATAAATGTGGTTTTATTATTATACAGAAACTACATATCTCAAAACTTTTTAATCTTCATATCTTGTAGCCCTGAATTAAGGGAGTGGTCATGTAAGAAAAAAAATGAACAATGTTATGGAGATAGAAATGGCAAGTTCTGACAAGTGAGCAGAAATGTGGAGGGAGGGAGAGTCATAAACCAAAGATGAAGCAAAGGTTGTGAACCTTGTGTTCTGAAAGGAATGGGAAAAGTTCAATTAAAGATCTGGATTGTAATTCCAGTTCTGCTATTTACAACATATATGTCACTGAATAAATTACACATTGTCACTTCTGGGCTTTAGCTTCCTTGTTGGAAAAAAAAATAAAAATAGAGAAGAAATAGGGGAAAGAAATAGGAAAGTTCAAAAGGTTTTGGGGGAAATGATGAATTTTTTTGGATATATTGAGTTTAAGGACATAGAACACAGCATGAGAAATACTCATAAGTCAAGTGATAATAGGGAAATGGACTTCAGAATAAAAACCAGGGCTGGATACATAGGTCTGAGATGTAGGAATCATCATCTGCACAAAGATGATGACTGAACCTCTTGGAAACTGATGAGATTAGCAAGAGAGAACACAAAGAAATACCATTAAAAAGTATGATATGGATGGCAAACTAGGAAAGGAGAATGAGAAAGAACAGCTAGACCAAGAGATAATATGAAAATCCAAAAAGAAGAAAGTATACAATGAACAGGGGGGTGGTCAACAGAATGTATAGTTTGTTAACTAACTTTAAATTAAATGATGATTGATTTGGAGCTGGCAGAGCCTTAAACATAACCAAGTTCAATCCTTTGATTTTAATAGATGAAGAAACTGACAACCAATGACTTGCCTAACTTCACCCAGATAGTGAGAGGTAGAATCAGGACCTGATCCAGGTTCTCTACAGCTAGGTGGTTCAGTGACAAGAGTGCTGAAACTGCAAGTAGGTAGAACTGAGCTTAAAAATGGCCTCAGATACCTACTAATTATGTGCCCTTAAGTAAATCACTTAATCTCAATGTCTATCTTAATGTCTTCAACTGTAAAATAGGGATAATAATAGCATTTATCACCCAGGGTAGTTGAGATAATCAAATAAGTTAGTATCAGTAAGACAGCACAATGTCTGGCATACAGTAGGCAGTTAATAACTACTGGTTTCCTTTGTCTCTAAATTCAACATCTGCTTCTTTATTTTCTTCTTATAAACCTCGGGAAAGTAGGAATGGGAAGAGACCTTATTAATAATTTGATCTATCTGTATTTCTGTGAATTCTGAAAATTTTGATTTAGTATAAAATACAAGCTGAAGGTGAAGTTTACTTTTAGCAAATCTGTAACTTCTTTCTACACATCCTGGACACTAGCTACAAAAATAATCCAAATGACCCAAGTACATGTGGACTTGCAATAAAACTTTTTGTTAATGACATTAGTGGGTTCTTTAAGCAATTGTCTTGACATGGAAAATTGCCCATCATGTTGTGCTATAAAAGAACCATATGTCCATCCTGAAAGCCAATTTTTAAATATTTAAAGGATGTTTAGAGGCTAGAAGTCTAACACTTTGATTTTCTTTGCTATTTCTAGTGCTGTTAAATTGGAAAAACTGAAACAGGAGGCAGGGATTTGCCTGAAGTTCTACCAGGAAATTAATACCACAACAAAGTAGAGAGGCCAGCAGAACACAACTGTGTCATGAAAATTTTTTGTGAACTATTTCTGAGGCTCTTTAAGAATTATTTTAACTATCATTCTCTAATGAAATATTATGGCCATGGTGTATTAGCTAGGGTATGAGAGAGGACCTGAATTAAAATCTAGCTCCAGTCATTTACTAGCTTTGTGACCTCAAACAAGTTACTCAGTTTCTGTTTCCCTCAGCTTCAAATGTAAATAGGTATAATACTTCCTAGGTTTTTTGTGAGAATAAAATGAGATAGCAATTGTAAAACATAGAGTATAGTGCCTGGCACATAATATTCATTTAATAAATGTTGGTTCCTTCTCTTCCCTCCTTTCTTCCTTAGATGATGAACTTTCTGTCTCTCACAAGCTGACTATAGATATTTCACTTCCCTCCTAGACTATATGTTTTTCCTCCTACTCAAACTCACTTTAACAGCAGAACTTCTGGGTTTCATAATTAACTTGCCATCTTTCAATAATAGAGCTCCAAAAAAGAGAGTAATCAACAAGATAAATCCAAATGTGTCAAGATAGATTAAGTACCATGGGATTATATAAAAATATGGTCAATCAATAAATCAATATGTGCTCAGCATCACAAGGGAGCATGGAATAAGGGCAGAGATAGAACTTGTTATTTCATTAGTTATTATTATGCTAGTTATTTATTTCATTAAGTTATTTCATTAGTAGAGAGAAATCCCAGATGAGGAAAATCCCTTTACCAATGTTGGTCAGCACTTTTTCTGTCCCAATGTGTCAGTGCTCTAACTACTTTTCTAAGACTGACAGTTGAACAGCTACTTATATATACCTCATAGCTAAGTGGAACTGAATTCAGATCTTCCTCTCTTTGAGATCAGCTCTGTCTCTTATACCAGCTGGCAAGAGTGGGTAAGGAACATCCTATTGGATTAGAGAGAAACAGGAAGGCTTCACAAAGAGAGAACTGGAAAAGGATAAAATCACAAGTTATTAGAGCTCAGCGTCTAAAGACCCTTAAAGGTGTCTATAAATATATTAGGAAAAGTAAGGACAAAACTGCATAACAGCAGCAGGTCTGGAGGTGGAAATGAACAAAAGGGTCAGTAAGAAGACTTACTTAATTAGGACTGAGATGCAGGAATCAATCCTAATTTCAGAGAACAGATAATAAAACCTATCTTTCACCTCTTAAGGAACAGGGATGGGCAGCTCATATAGAGGCAGTATAGGGGCCTGCAGAGACAGTGTGTAGAACACAGGGCCAGACCAGTTCCCTGCGTTGGATGTTTTTATTTGCTGTTTTAATTTGTTATAATAGAGGGTTGCACCATTTAACATATATTTGTGTGTCTATGCATACACATTTACATGTGCATATGTATCAATAAATGACTATAATGTAAAAAAAGGCAAGAAATAATTTAAAATGTTTTTAATGGGAAGTGAGAGTTGCTATTGGTGATTATTTTGGAGATTAATTTAAATAAGGACATTAGTCACTTTTAATCTCTGGGCCTCAGTCTCTTCATCTCTGATGAGGGATTAGATTATATAATTCACAAAGGTCCCTTACAGCCCTATAACTCTCCATATCTGCAGAGGGCCTTGAATGCTAGACTAAAAGGTCTGGCCTTGAGCAAATCAAGAGCTATTGAAAAATCATTCATCCACTATGGTAATAGTGCATTGTGCCCTAAACAACATCAATTGTGCAGCTTTCAAAATTCAAGAAATCCTGGCTAAATTGCTCCACAAACCCAAGTTATTTTCTGCCATCCCTCTTATATTTACCTGGAACACTATTCTCAATAATCAGATGTTACTTTGCCTTCTCTCATAAATCACTGCCTTTGCTTCCACTATCTACCATAGTCAGTTAATCAAGCAACATATATTAAATGCTTACTAGGTGCTAAGCTGATGAGGATACAAAAAAGGCATAAAGCAAATAAACAACAACCACAAAAAACCCTGCTCTGAAGGAATTCACAATCGAATGGGAAAGATAACATACAAACAACCATGTCCAGCTAAATGTACAAATTTACTAAAATGAGTCATCTCAAAAGGAAGGCATGGAAAACTGGAAAAGGCTTCTTGCAGAAGGCAAATCATTTGAAGGCTGGAAGGATTCCTACATCTCCATAAGGGAAGTCTCTTCCTTCCTTCAAGACTTAATTTAGATGTCTCTGCTTCCAGGAACTTTTCTGGATATTGTCCCCATTCTCCTGACTCCTGAGAAAAAGGTGACTTGTTTCTCTTCAAATTTCACTTAGCCTAACTCCATAAGGTGCTTATCTCACTTGTCTTATATCAAGTTTATTCATGAACTTGATTTTTCCCATATTAATCTATAAGCTACTTTAGTCAGACACTGTGTTTTTTCTACCTTTGTAGGTGAATGTTGTATATGTAAATAGGAACTTACTAAATGTTTGGGCAGCTAGGTGGCACAATGGATAGAACACTTATTAGCTGTGTGATCCTGGGCAAATCACTTAACCATTTGCCTCAGTTCCTCATCAGTAAAATGAGCTAAATGTCAAACCATTCCAGCATCTTTGTCAAGAAAACCCCAAATGGGATGATAAAGAGTCAGATGGAACTGAAACAACTGAACAACAAAAATGCCTGCTGAATTATAAAACAGAATTAAAGTTGCAGAAAACATTTTATAACTTCAAAAAACAAATTATATTTTTTTTCTTTTTAAAAAAATGGCACTTCCTCTATAGCTTGCCTATTTAGTATTAATTTAATCAGCAACACCATGAACAAAGACCTACTTGATTCCAAGTTTCTGAGACCCAATGTGTAATCATGTAACTGCTGAGTTAGCTGCTGAGTCTGAGTCCCCTTTCTTGGGCTTGGAACATTCGGGCCTCTGGAAATCTAGTAATGGGACTCAGTATCAAAAAATATTTCAAGACTCAAAAGGAAACCTTTGGCACATTTGATAGATAACCTAAGAAGGATTTATGGACAACAATGTAAAAGACATAGGATACAAAATCCTGGACAGATAGGACTATGCACCCACATCAGTGAAATCAAGGAGCAGTACAGTCAGAAACCTATATTACATAAAAAATCTATCAAATTAAAGAGGCTTTCCAACCAGGCTGAACAAGGATACTTTTATACTACAGCCAATGTGAGACCAAGTGTTCTGCACATACAGAGGATGACGAAGAGGATCTGGGATTACAAATTCACATAAAACTTGGCCTTTCAGGAATTTATAATGAAAACTGGTTCTATATTTTCTTGTTCTCCAAATAGCTGAGTCACTGCCGATACGTGATAGGGGGAGGCCCCAACTCTGTAGCCTAAAAAGAGCAATCTACACCTTTTAAGAACCTTGGACAGCTCAGAGTTACAATAGAGAGAGTACTGGGCCTGGAGTTAGGAAGACCCAGCCTGTCTGCTTAGTAGCTGTGTGACTATGGCCAATTTACTCAATTTTCCTCAGAGGTCTTAACTGTAAAATGGAGATAATAACAGTACCCACTTCACAGTGTTGTTGTGAGGAACAAATGAGATAATGTTTGTAAAGTGCTGAGCACAGTGTCTAATACATAGCAGATACTTAAATGAATACATATGCCCTTCCTTTGCCCTTATTCTTCCTGCTAGCCCTGAGGTATAAGAATGACTCTGACTTCTAGTGAGTCAGTGGTCAAAGGATAGTGTCCCTTCTCCCTTGGCTGCAAATCATGAGTTCATAGTTTTCTAGGTAAGCCTATGTGTAGCATGGAAACCCCTCTTATGTGAAACAGTTTCTTTATGGCACTTCTTCTGTGGTTTGCTTGTACTATATGGATAGTAGAAGGAAACTGAGAGGTAGAGAAGTAGAGTCCCAGCTTAGCCAACTAAAAGAGTCATAAAGGCTGACAGGTAGCAGTCCAAGGATATCTACATCTGCTTTCTAGTAGGGGAAGGGTGAAAAGGAATGCCTTTGCGAGTTCACATCTGCAAAAAGGTAGAAAAGCACTGAACTGTCACAATCCTGGACATGAAGATGCTTGAAAAAAAAACAAAAAACAAAAAAAACCCCTCATTTTAATTGATTTAGCACCCACAGGATTATATCAAAATATTTCACGAAAAAAGATAAAGATTCAATGTCAAAGGTTTATATTTTTTATTTTTGTTTTATCTTGTTCCTTAAAGTCCAACTTATGATTTCACTGGCATAGGGAAATTTTCAAGAGGAAGTTCTCTCTATTAATGGAGCTCTGAACCCATCTATAATTTCTGCACTTAAACACAGGCTCTTTGTTATTTTATGTGATGGATTCTTTTGGCAGGCTAGAGAGGCCTACAAACCCTCAATTGTGTTTAGCAACTGTCTCCATAGCTCCTTCATTTGCTTTAAACCACTCTTTATAATACCATGAACCTTGGCTTAGACAGTGGCCTGGGGCACCAAGGTCATTCCAATAGTATGTGTCTGAGGCAGTCTTCATGGCTTCAAAGCTAGCCTTCACTAGCTTTCCCTCCCTCAAAGTACTCATTTTCAATCGCTTTTTAAAAATATGCATAACAAAACAGAGGCAAAATAATGGATTGAGCAATTCACTTGTCTGTTCCCTATCAATGCTCTAAGACTAAGTTGTAGAGATGGTACTGACCTGTATGGGTAGGGGTACTTTTCTCACTGTGGAATTCTCTATACCAGTGGAAACACAGGTCTTGTCCATGTTAAAAAATAAATTTCTTAAATATCTTATTTTTTAATAGCTTTCTACATTTTCTCCCAAAGAATGAAGTATGTATTTTGATTTTGGGGTCATTTTTCAATCAAGTCCTATTTTTTTGTGACTCCATATGAGGTTTTCTTGGCAAAGATCTGCAGTGGTTTGTGATTTCTGCTCTGGCTCATTTTACAGATGAGGAAACTAAGACAAAAAGGATTAAATGACCTGCCACGGTCACATAGCTAGTAAGTGTCTCGAGGCCAGATGTGAACTTATGAAGATGAATCTTCCTGACTTTAAGCCCAGCACTCTATCAATTGTACCATTTAGTTTCCTGAAATATATCTTATAAGAACAAAATTACAATCCTCCAAAATTTTGATCCATATTTTTAAAAATACACTGACCATTAAAAATTAGTTAAGTACTTTAAATAATATACCATTGCAGAGTAATTTTTTTTACCAAGTGCTCTGAAATAGCAAGTATTTTCATATACTCTAAGGAGTATATTAGTGCCAATATGAAACAAAGTCTTTTTGAGATTGTTGTTGTTGTTTGTTTTGAAGAGGACCATGACATCATGGAGGTGATGCCATGACATGTAAGTGAATTGGATTTAAGTGAGGAAGGTCACCAGTCTCACTTTCCCCTGCAAAGCCATCTGGGTCCAGTGGCTAGATATAGATCAGGACTAGAGATGGCCTCAGATTTAGCCCTTTTTAAGATAAGGTCTTCAACAAATCTCAGTTTGACTGAAACAACACCCATTCAGTGATTAAGGCTTAGTAGCAACTGAGGCAAAAATATCAGTTCTTTTACCTTGTCTCCCCCCCCCCCACAAAAAAAGACACAAAAATCTAAATAAATAAAGCTGGAAGGGGAAGACCCTCTTGTTTTCTGGTCAAAACAGAAATGATTGCTATTTACATTCACTCTGAGCATCTCAAATAACATTTATGTATTTATTTGTTTGAGGTATCCACAGTGTAGTAGAAAGAGTACTGGGAGTGATGTCAGAAAGGCATGGGTTCAATTCTACCTGTGATTCTAGGCAAATCACTTGGCCTGATTTGCATTAGGCAACTAAGAATTATGTACCAAGTCACAAAAGTAGAGGGCATTTCCATAGAGGGAGTTTCATGGCATAAATTTTTTTTAATCTAAATAACCCATTTATTTTTCAAAAACAGATAATTAACATAACATTAACATATTTACATCACAGAAGACAGAACTGAGAATGATTATAGATAAATATTAGACAAAAGGTTGGGAGGCATCTCAAAATTTAATTACCCTCCACCTCCAGTGATGTAGCTGTATCCTCCAGTTCCAAGGCCATAGCCATACCGCTCTCCTAGAAACACTGGTTCACTTGAGTCATAACAGCTAAGGAGGTTCCGGAGCCTGGAGATACTAAAATGTCAATGACATGTATAATAAACAATTATTCCTTCAAACACAGTTCCTGAATAAATGATTCATGGCTCCTAGGGCCTACTGCATACTAGCTATATGAAATTTTATTATAACTGGGGTTCAAAAAACTTATGGAGGCAATTTAAAAAATGATTGAAATCAACCAATGGTTATCATAGGGGGATTGCTAGGATAAGGGATAGCTATATATTTATTACTCTCTGCAACTTCCCTTCCCTCTTCTAAAGATATTTTAAAAGGCCACCTCCACTAGATCTTTCCCTCAAGCCCTGAATAAAAATTCAAATTAGCCAAGCTGCTTTTGAAATTATATAATAAAGCTTTCATATACTTCAAGGAGTCATGATTTCATTGCAGTGAATGTTCCCTATTTACACCAATGTAAACAGTAACCCTTTTGATAATTTAGGAGACAGTTTTCAACTGATTCCTTCTTTGGTGACAATTTCCTCAAACTTTGCTAGTCTGGTCCTCAATTGAAAGACAACTAACTGGTCATTCCTGGGCCTGCAATGGAAGTTTTTACAGCTTTGCAGCACTTCCAAAACTTGTCTCGGAGAGCCTAGGATCATCTTTGTATCATCTCAAGGTATTGAAGGAGGAGTTTAAGAGAGGAAAGTTTTTATGCATATAAGATAGGTACAATTCCTTATTTGGCTTTTGCTCTAATAGATTCTGCCACTTATCATTTTGTTAAACATACTTCAATCCTCAAAGAATTATAAGTAACAGGTGTGCTTATAGTTCTCGTGTTAATAACAAAAACTGTCTATGGGAACTGTTCTGCTTTGGGAACCTTGGTCATACATAAGAGATATGCTATTCATTACAATATAGATTACTGTAATGGGTATTATATGCAATAAATTAACTAAATAAGCGAGCCCCCCATAAGGAACATATAAGTAATATGAAGATTTCTGAGAATCATGGGATTTATATGAATTGATACTGATTCAAAAACTGATTCAAAGGGAATAGAACCCCAAAATAAATAAAGAAGTGTGTATGTATACTCACACATAATAGTGTAAAAAAAGATAATGCTACAAGACCAACAGAACACAAACTAAATTCAGGACGATGTCGGTTCTCTATTACTCAAGTTAAAACCACAGCATTCTCTTCTATTAATATAATAAACTACATGAGTGAAAAGTTATGTGCTGCCAGTAGTAATCAATGTACTAGATGATTTTACTTTTTTATGGAAAGGTATTTTTTATAAGAATGTTGTTTATTGATAAATGATTAATGAATCAAAACAAAATTATCAAATAAATATTTTTTGTCTTGAAAAAATTTAAATAGCCTATATGGCAACATGAGCATATGGATATTTAATAAAAATTATTGATAAAATTAATCATGATGTTTATGTTAATCACAATATCTCTATATATACAAACTAGAAATATGAATAGAGAAAAGATTAGATGTAGAAATATATGAACTAAGACTCTGGATATATGTCTAAAATCTATATCCACACAAGGATAAGAATGACTTTTTACCTTATTAATGTGTCATCATCCACAATCACTAACCAAGTTGTTGTATCACTGCTGTGATTCAAAAATCTTTCCAAAATTGCAAAGGTCTTTCCACAATGACCTAATAAAAAAAAACAGTGTAACATACAGTGATTACCTACAGATATCAAGAAGCAGAATAAGCAGGCAAAACTGTTACCTCTGATATGAAATGTTATATGAATGAAAATTGTAGTAAGTATTATTGTTCATGTACTAAATGGAAATAAATAGAAAACATTTGAAGGTAAACTGAGCTAGGTTCTATTTCATAAAAAGCCTAAATTTCAATTAGAGAAGTTATAATGCAAAGATTTAGAATCAAGGAGGAATATTGGAAGTCACTTAGTCTAAGCCATGCCTAACTAATACATGACTCTATAATACATACAGACATACAAAATACCCTTGCAACAGTTCCAGTTTTCTTGAATTGTACTGACTGATTTTTGGTAGCTAAATGGTATAAGGGAAAAAATGCTGAACCTGGAGTCAAGAGGACCTGAATTCAAATTCAGTGTCAGATACTTAGTTGTATGACTTAAGGTAAGTCATTTAGTTCTCTTTAACCTCAGTTTACTCATCTGTAAAATGAACTAGAGAAGGAAATAGCAAAATACTCCAGTATATTATCCAAGAAAACCCCATATAGGGTCACAAATAATTGCATGTGGTTAAAACAACTTACCAAAGGAGAAACAAAAGACCAACTCTGATTATAGTTTGAAATGGTTAACAATACAAACCATTCACATTCCTCAGTTCAACAAGATTCAGAATTAGCAGAACTAAAACTACAAAATCACCAAGATTGGTGCAGGTCCTATGTTTGGTAAATGAAGGAATGAATATCTAGTTTGTATATTTCTTGTACTCTTAGCTTCCTCTTTTATTCCCTTTTATTCCTTTGTAGTGCCTTTACTATTGAAAGAGAAAGTAGATAAAATGAATGAAGGTCAAGCCATTTAACTGTCTCGTTTAAAAAAGAAAGCCCAATCATTTTAACATATATTACTTTTAAAATATAAAATAGACATACCAAAATGGAATCATTTTGTACATATCTGTACTAAAAATATGTTGTATAACCAATTATATGGCATACTATTAACCACATTTTTTATCATATCTACAGTAAACTAACAGATATCTAAAACTTCAAAACTGATGCCCTGCCAGGATTTTTAATAATCAATACTCTATTGAATATAACAGAGTTAAGCACATTTTACTTTTCTTAAGAAAGTCACTATGTATTCAAAACCTGTTATCTATTACATATGTGCTATTTATTTATTAGGTTTTTTAAATTAATTTACTTATTTTTAATATATATTGCTTTATGAATCATGTTGGGAGAGAAAAATCATAACAAAAGGGAAAAACCATGAGAGAGAAAAAAAAAACAAAAAACAAAAAAGAAGTGAACATAGCATGTGCTGATTTACATTTAATCTCAATAGTTCTTTTTCTGGAGATGGCATTTTCTGACCAAAGTGTATTGGAATTGCTCTGGATCACAACTTTTGAGAAGAATCAAGTCTTTCATAATTGATCATTGCATGTTCTTGCTATTACTGTGTATAATGTATTCCTGGTTCTGCTTGTTTTGCTTAGCATCGACTCTTGTAAATCTTTCCTAAATAAATAAGCTTGTTCATCTTTTTTTTTAATAGAACAATATTCTATTACCTTCATATATCACAGCTTATTCAGCCATGAACATTTATTCATTTTCCAATTCTTTATTACTACAAAAAGAGCTGCTACAAAGACTTTTGTACTTGTGGATCCTATTCCCTCCTTTATGATTTCCTTGGGATACAGATCCAGTAGTGACATTGCTGGGTCAAAAGGTATGGACAATTTGATAATTCTTTGGGCACAATTCCAGATTACTATCCAGAATGGTTGGATCATTTCACAATTCCACCAACAATGCATTAGTATCCCAGTTTTTCCACATTCCTTCCAACATTTGCCAATATCTTTTCCTGTTACCTTAGTCAATCTGAGAGGTATGAGGTGGTATCTCAGAGTTGTTTTAATTTGCATTTCTCTAATCAATAGTGAGTTAGAGCATTTTTTTCATATGACTATAAATGGCTTTAATTTCATCATATAAAAACTCTGTTCATATCATTTGACCATTTATCAATTGGGGAATGACTTATATTCTCATACATTTGACAGTTCTTTATATATTTTAGAAATGAGACATTTATTAGAAACACTGGCTATAAAGATTTTTTTTTCCAGCTTTGTACTTCCCTTTTGTTTGTGCAAACACTTTCCAATATAATTCAATAAAATCTGTTCCATTTTGCCTTTCATAATGTTCTCTAGTTCTTTTTTGGTCATAAATTCCTCCCTTCTCCAAAGATCTGGTAAGTACATATGTCCTATTTATAAGAACAAAGCCATATAGGTATAGATTCAGTAAATAAGTGAACTCAAGCTGACATGCTAAAAAGTAGTACCTGTAGTAGAGAGTTATAAAATATAGATTCCTTTTGAAAAAGAAGGAAGATATGAGACTGATTTGACTGAAGGCCATAGTGCTTTTGGTCCTAAGTATAACAAAAAGGGAGAAGTACCTTACTATTCTCTACTTCCCCTGATCCAACTGCAAGTAGGAAAAATTCAGGGATAAGGGTTGGCTTGAAGATCCTTCAGTGTAATTTTATCTGATACTTCTCAAATTAGTCAAAGGTAAAAAATTTAGATAAAAAGCATTAGCTAAATCATTAGGTTAGGTGCCTACTAAGGCATTCTGAGATAGAATAAGTAGCCACAACATGATAGCTTTCCAGGAAAAATTCAGGAAACCAAGAAGCATTAAAGTTCCCAGGACACTAAGAGTACAAACATCTACTCTATCCATTGCTAAAGCTGATAGCAGCTTCGGAGCTCAGGTAGATCTTAAAATTCTCAAAAGGTACAATGTTAAATATGAATATGATGGAGGTTTCTAACCGTGGAGAAAAGGAGAGAATTGATGAGGCTGTTAAGAAGGCTCAGAGTACACCAGGGTTAAGTTCTACAAAATTAACTGTTCATATTTTCATCAAAGATCCTTGTGTTTCTTTAAAAAATATTATTCCGATTTTTTCAACCTGTTTCAGGTATCTATTAAGTATTATCTGTGTAATATGAAGCTTTATTGCTAAGAAAATGTTCAATTGCCTAAGAAGTTTGGTTTTGTCTATGTTCTACAAATTGAATTCACAGAACAAAATGACTAGCAAGTCTGAAGGAATCAAGGTAAGTGAGACTACCCTCTGGTGGTGGTTCCCTAGAACTTCAGTAACATGATCCCTAGGGCTTAGAAAGCATAGAAAGAAAGCAAAATTGTTAATTCCACAAAGTAACAAATAATGCCTTCACTTCAATTTAATGTCTTGAAAAGTGGCAATCTATGTATAGCATATTTAGTATCTGCTAACTGTAATGCCTAATAAGATCATATTTTTTCAATTATGATATGAAGATGCAGAATATATACATAATATATGTGCATATATATTGTGGATTGTATATATATAAGCATGTATGTAAATATATATGTATGAGTAAAACTAAGTTTTATATAGGTACAATTTTCAAGTACTTCAACTATATTAATTATGGTCTAGGAAAAACTATTGGGAATATATAAATAATCCTTTGTGGTTGATATAATTTGTTGCTGTTCAACTGCTTTAGTCATATCCATTTCTTCATGATTCCAATTATCTTTGAATATATTTGCATATAGATATCTAGAATATCTTTATAAAGATATTCTAGTGATTTGCTATTTCTTTCTCCAGCTCATGTTATAGAAGCAGAACTAAAGTAAATAGGGTTAAAACTTGTCCAGGGTCACATAGCTAGTAAGTATCTGAAATGTCCAGAATTGAACTCCAAATTCAATGAATTATCAATTCAATGAATTGAATGTCCAGGTCTTGCTGACTTTCAGTCCAATGCTCTATGCACTGTGCCATCTTGCTGCTCCTGTAAATGTAAAGGTAATGCTTAAAGAAACTATGGAGAGAGAGGAAAATGTGTAAGGTAAATATTTTTAAGGTGGAATTATAATCTACTTGGAGAATAAACATTTGCCTTAGTTATATTTAGGAAATGAAATATCTCTTACAAAAGCACTAATGAAATTTAGCGCTCACCTCTTTCTGTATTAGGCACTCCCAGATTAATAGTTGGAATTGAACTCTCTGAATAATCACTGTAATATTCAATAAGACTTGCTTGACCTTCCCAAGTCTGTTTTACAATAGGTACTGCAGAGAAAAAGTTAGAGAGAAAAAGAGATTACAATAACATGCCTATATGTGTAGGCAGAAGGCGCAACTCAGAATTTCAGCTTCTATAAGGCAGTAAGAAGGCCACTTGTCCTTAAGGTGTCCTAGGACTAAGAACTTGTTTGTTATCCTGAGAAAAGCTAATATTGAATGGTGATGACAGGACATAATTAAAACCCACTTCTTGTTCAACATGTTCAATACTTCTTTGGGCACATAAGTTCTGCCTTCATGATGAAGAATGTATTTACTTCCCTATATGAATCCTAGTCCAATTACATCACATATATGTAAAGCTCAAATTTTAATTAATATTTTTCATCCACAAAAATGTTAATTTAAAATCTACTTTTTAAACCATCATTTTTAGCTCAGCTTAAAAAAACTGTTATGCTGTTCTGGCTAATCTTAGTGTTTTCTTCTGTGATTATCCTCAATGTATTCTGTATATATCTTGTTTGCACAGAGTTGCTTGCATATTACTTCCCCCATCAGACTGCAAGAGAACAGACATTTTTGTTGTTGCCTTTCCTTGTATATGTAAAGCTTAACACAGTGTCTGGCACATAGTAAATATTTAATAAATACTTTTTGATTGGTGGAACTCTCAAATCTGCATTTCTAGCTCTCATCTTTTTTTTTTTTTTTTTCATTTTTAAGTTCCAGTGCTACATCACCAACTGCCTGCTGGACATCTTTTGCATAAGCATCTCAAACTCAACATCTCCGAAATGGAACTCATTATCTTTTCCTAAAAGTTGTCTTGATTCCTAACTTTTCTAGTTTGGTTGAAGGCACTACCATCTTTTCCATCTTCCAAATCTGCAATTTCATGGTGGTTCTCAAAGCTTTCCTTTCCCTCCCCCTTTCTCCCATCCCATTTAATCAGTTGTCAGTCTTATTGATTTTACTTTCACAATATCTCCTACTTACAACGTGGTGACCTTAATTCATTTATTCTGTCTGTCTCTTTCTGTCTCTATCTCTTTCTCTCTCTTATACACACACACACACACACACACACCACATACCACACCACACCACACACACACACATACAAAGTATCTAATTGATTTATCTTTTCCCTCTAGTCTCTTTTCTGGGAATTTATTCTCCATATAGCTGTCAAACTGTTGTTTCTGAAGCACAAAACTAACCATGTTAGTCCCTTCTTCAAAATACTCCAGAGGTTCCCCAACTTCTGAGACAAAATGCAGATCCTAGGTTTAGCATTTAAAGTTCTTCATAGTATGGTTTTGAATTATTTTTCCAGGCTGATTACACATCCCTCCCTCTCACATATTATATCAGACTTTTGCCCCATATGTGACTTTCCATTTTCTATATCTGTGCTTTTGTATCTCTCATACCTGGAATTTTATCCCTTCTTAACTCCAACAATTGATTGACTGAACTGCCAAAAAATTTTTAGGTTCCTTTCAAGGCTCACCTCAGCTATCACTTCCTACAGGAAGCCTCACTTAATTCCCCTATTTTAAATGCTCCCCCTGCTCCAAAATTATTTCAAACTTACCTTGTGTATATTTTGCAATTGCTCATTTGCTTAAATGTTGTTTCCAGTGGAAAGTAAATCTCTTGCAGACAGGGACTGTTTTGCAATTGTCTTTGTATCTCAAGCCCCTAGCACAGTGCCTGGCACATAGTAATCTTTTAATAAATGCTTGCTGAATTAACAAATGAATTAATATTAAAGTGATCAATCCTAATCCAATACTAAAGTAATCTTCATGCCACATATGGTCTTATGATTTTTCTATAGTCACAGAAGAAATAGTACATATATGTTTTCACTTTAGTAAGAGCTATATTAAATGAAAGACAAGATAAGGTTGCCATAAAAATCTGTACTTTATTCTCTCTTTCCAAAATCCTGTGCAATTAAAATCTTAATCAGGGCACTGCATTGGCAGCTTATTTTTGCATATAATAAAGAAATTGACTTACCATAAAATAGGGCTTTCAGGAGCATGTAGTCACTATATGTTCACACTCTTGGGTAAGATATCCTCCATTGCATAACACTGGAAGAAGCTGTGAGGAAAAGTCAAGAATTTCCCTCAGTCTTCAACATGTGTTCTTGCAAGGTATACAAATTGTGCATTCATTTTCCTTGGCCTTTAGCCTTCAGTTCCTTTTTGCTCTAATAACTAATCAGGATGGGTGATTCTCCACCAATGAGCAGATTCAAATAAAACTGAAATAAAAATCAAGGTTGACTTTCTTCCCTAAACTCCTATAACCAACTACATTCTCCCTGCTGGACTTTTAAATTATGGTTACCAATATCCTAGGACAGTTCCCTTTCTCAGATCCCCTCCTTTTTTTGCTTAAAATAGGAATTATTAGATGCCAAAGAGGCTAGAAATCGGCAACATCTTGCAAGAAGATTCATTTTCCTTCTACAATACATGAAATAAAAAGTCTCCCAATTTAGCCAAATTTTTAAAGGTGTGAACAATTATCATTAGTATCATTAATGTTCTTGGCTAGAGAATAGATCACATTACCTAATCACTGTATTTCTAAAGGACTGATTGTTGAAAAAAATATCATTTACAATTACAGATTTCATTTTCAATCAATTCAATTTAATCTGATTAAATTCAATAATTAAGTGACATCAAGCTAGTGTTTGTCATCTCATACATCAAGATATCAAATTAAAAGGGAGTGCCTCTTCAGAAAGGTTAGTTAACAACAAAATAATTAAAAGTAATAGCAAAAGAAGGTTAAAAAATACTTCTATTGTGAAAAAGTTCAACTATATAAACTACACATATCTTCCATCTGAATTTAGAGGCTTAGTCAAAGGAGCAAAACAATACTCTGAGGTATACAACATGCATATTTATCCTTATATGCTTCACTGCAAAAATGACTTAAGCCTATAAAAATAATCCTCAGATATGCTATAAAGCTATTCTGCAATCAGTGATAGCCTTTGGGCCTACTGAGGAAGGTATTATTATGTTAATTACATATGATGTTGGGTCTCTTTGCATTTGCCTGCCTACTTAAAAATGACTGGCATTTTTTCAATGTGACATATCCAGGACCACAAAGAGGAATATACACGTGTGTGTGTGTGTGTGTGTGTGTGTGTGTGTACTCTTTATGTAGCATACACTATATATATATGTATACTACATGTAGGCATGTGATGTATATGTAAGAATATGTGCATTTTATAAATATGCATGTGTATGTGTGTATAATATATAAGAAAACACACTAAATGTGGGTAATCAATTTCATGGAAGTGATTAAAATCATTGCCCCACTGATTGAAAGTGATCTCCAATTAATCTGTATCTTCAACCACTTCAGAATCCATGGGGAGTACTCAAGAACTACCTTTCATCTGCAATTATTAATCTAATTACTTCTTCTAACAAGGAAATTGTCTTCCACCTGGGTTCCTTGTAACCCAAGATTTATTTATATACCTACTTAAGACCCACACGTTATACTGTTCATTACCTGCCTACCCAACAAATTGTTCAATCAAAGAGAGAAAAATAGGCAGGGGAAAATCCTAATATTTGTTTTAGTAGATTAGTGTGGATTTTACTCTGTGATGCAAAATCTCAGTGGTAAAGCTATCTACCTTTTCCTAATCTAAAATAAACAAAATATTTATTTATTTAAGAAATCAAGAAGCTGTGAAAAAGGAACTGAAGGCTGAAAAGTAGCAATTGTGCCTCTTTAATTAGATGGGAGACAGCAGGAAGATGGCACATCACAACCCACCATTTAATGAGCAACAACAGCAGTTGCTATCAGATACTTGAGACATGCACATGATCTGCATAAAAAAAGGTAAGGTAAAGACGATTCTTAAAATTTTCTCACAGCTTCCATTATGCAATGAAAAACATGTATACCCAAGAGCAACAGATCAAGCTGAATAAAAACTCCACTGGTTTTCCTTATTTAAATAGTATTTTGCAGCATTTAATGCTATTTCTTATCCTTATACAGGTTTTAAAAGTCTGTTTAAAAGCCTTACCCATGCTCAGAATTTAATAGAAATACTGTTGTATAGATGGAGAAAATATGGATTTTTCTAAGCTAATTTGAAAAGTATGTGTCAATAAAAATTCGATGTTTCAAGTAGAGGTACAGAGTATCACAGATATAGAGTTCAAATAGGCTGGTTCCATCAAACAGTTACACTTTTCCTTTGTATTAATTGAGGCTATTGTCAATTAATACAAAGGAAATTTTCTTAAGAACACTGGTCTTCCTCCTTTATTGCTAGTTTACCTCAGGAAGTAAACATTGGATACCATTTATGTCATTTTGTGTTCCATTCATGTCCATTTATGCATTAAATAAATCAAGTTAATACATTAAAGGGAAGAATGGAATTTTCTTGAGAGCAGTTCAGTCTATCCTTACAGGTTGTTAATATTTTATATAATCACCAAAAAACAGTTTTATTGCCAGAAAATGTGTACTGAAAAGAATACTAGTACCTCTTTGATTAGGGAACAGAGTAAATTGAGCTGTAGGTCAGAAGTTTAAATCTTATACCACATATTTACTAGCTGTCAAACCCTGGGGAAGTCTGACTCAGTTTCCTGATCTGAAAATGGAGATAAACAACACCTTCTTCCCAGAATTGTGAAGAATAAATGAAATGGTATTTGTGAAGTATCTTGCAAACTTTGAGGAACTATATAAATGCTAATTATCATCACCATTGTATTAATATTATTTAATATATAATATTGTTAATATAATAATTATGAAGAATAATTATAAATAAACCCATTGCTACTCCATAAACTTGTGCCTAAAGTTTGATGGGGAAGAAGAATTGATCATTTTTACAGTATGTCTCTCCCCTGCTTCTTGGCCATTCTGTATTTATCAGCATCTTCATCAGAGTATATGCAAGGGCAGAAAAAAACGATGACATTCAAAAAAGACCTAATTTTTTTGCTTAGGAGTATATAATTAGAGTTAGAAAAGGACTCCAAGGTATCACCTAATTCAAATACCATATTTTGGAGATAAGGAAACTGAGATTTAAGGAGGGTAGTGATTTATCCATGGTCACATAGGTAGTAAGCAATGGAAATGTGATATAAAACTAGATCCTCTGACTCTAGAGTTGGTATTCTTTCCAATTCAGCATGCTATTTATTCATAGCTCCTTGTTACTAATAATTAATTTGGTTAGTCATTTCATTCATGTCTAATTCTTCATGAGCCCATTCGGATTTTTTTTTTGGCAAAGATAGTAGAGTAGGATTTGCCATTTTCTTTTCCAGCCCATTTTACAGATGAAGAAACTAAGACAAAGATGGTTAAGTTACTTGCCCAGAGCCACACAGAAGTGTCTGAGGACAGACTGGAATTCAGAAAGATGAGTATTCCTGACTAAAGGCCCAGTACTCTATTCATTTTGCCACCTACCTGCCTACTAATAATACCAAAATAGATGGCAAGAAAGGGAAGCCAAATATTCTTGACCCAAGCTGAAATTGTATTTGAGGTTTTTGTTTTTTTATTTAATTCTATCTTCCTTAATTTAGAAAATAAAATGTTGGCTTTTGTGAGCTTCTAAATGCTGGCTTTCTAAATCTGATCTTCAAGAGAGAATGTTCTCATCATCAATGCCATTAAATAGTATTAAATCTGTATTTGAATGCACATTATACTGCTTTGTACTATATGTTTCTTGTGTCATCATGGATATAGAGCTGGAAATAATCTCAGCATCTATCTAATCCAGCCTCCTCATTTTATAAACAAGAAAACTGAAAGAGAGATGAAATGACTTGTCCAGAGCGACACAGGTCACTAGTGACAGAGACCTGTGTGAACCCAGTGTCTATGACTCCAAAGCCAGAGGCCTTTCCACACTGGTTCTCTCTTGGATCTTTATGGCAATAGCTCTCTCTTCGTTCTCCACAGCAAGAACTCATGGCCTTTATAAAGAAAACATGGCACTTCTCCCAACCAGATGGTAAAGAACTGGAAAAACCAAAGCTCCAAGTTTCTCAAAGCTTGTAACAAATTCACGGGTCATAGGGAAATTAGAAATTCTCTCACACTGGAATGTTTCTTTGAACAAACAAATACATCACATTCAAATGATTCTTACAACAGAAATTCAACCAGGTTTCAGAATAATCACAAATGTTCACCATTCTCTGTGATTGAAGCCAAATAGTTAAAAGAAATCAACATATTTGGTTGCTTTAGGAGCTGAAGGGTTTGTTTGTCTGTTCAATTCCCATAATCATAGAATTACATATTATTAGAGCTAGAAGTGATGATTAGACTAGAGCACTCACTTTATAAATGAGGTACCTGTAGTCCAGAAAAATTAAATGATTTGTTTTGGGTCACAAAGCATGGCAACGGCAGAAGTAGGACTAGAATCCATGTCCCTGAATCCCATGTTAATTTTCTTTCCATTGTGTCACACTCGTCCTGATTTTATAATCTTTTATTTAATAACCATTTTTTTTAAAAAATAAAATCATCTTCAGACTAAAATCAAGTTAGTAAGTGAGGTTATTTTTAGTTTTTGTGAAATAGTGTTTCTTTCTTTCACTGCTTCATCTTTCAATATTCCACTCACAAAATGCCATCTAATTGCAAGCTGTATTAAGTAATTTCTTGTCCCCTTTATCCAGTCATCCAGAAATTTCTGATGATGCTTAAATAGACAAAGAAAGGCAAAATTATGTGTGCAGGCAGGATACTATCTTAGCTTCTAAGAGAAAACATTTTTGAATTTTCTTTCTTATAAGCTTATATTAATAATTTCTTAATTGTTATTATGGCTCTATAATGAAATGTGACACTCTGATAACCTACCAACAAAATATTGCACATTATAACATATCAAGATTCATCTTCATTTTGCTACTCTAAGACTTATCTTAGGTTCTTTTTTTTTAAGAATTATGATTCTATGCATGTTTAACATATATTGGATTACTTGCTGTCTAGGGAAAGAAAAGAGAAGAATTTGGAACACAGGGTTTTGTAAGGGTGAATGTTTAAAATGATCTTTGCATGTATTTTGAAAATAAAAAGCTATTATTAAAAAAAATTATGGTCTTAAAGGGGTTTTGAGTGTGGCAAACACTTTCCCCCTCACCTGGCTTTGTAGAACAGAATGATAGGGGGAAGGAGCTATGAGATTTCAAAAAAAAGCCATGGAAGTGTCATTTTCTGCCCAGAACACGTGTTGTTCTGTCCAAACCTTCTTTAGCCTAGCATCTAGACAGCCAGCATAATGTGGGAAGAGGGATCTGTTGCAGTGAAGCCAGATCTAAGTCTGCACTTCCATTTCTAATTCAGCTGGACTTGGAGTCAGAAAAACCTGGAGTTCTAGCCTGCCTCTGATACTAGCTGTGTGATCCTGGGCTAATCACTTCTCTAAACCTTAGTTCTTTCATCTATTAAATGGGAGGTGGTAACTGTCTGTACTTCACAGTATTATATTGAAAATCAAATGAGATAATATACATAATCTACAAGCATTAATATGTCACATAGATGTGTATCTTTATGATGTTGTTTCTTCTGTTTTGCATACTTAGAGAAAAATTAATCAGTTAGTATTTTTAAGTATCTACTATGTGCCAGACACTGAAAATACAAGGACAAAAACAAAAATGAAATAGTCCCTGCCCACACAAAGCTTACATTCTCTAGGTGGAGGCAACATATATACATATAAGCATAAACAAAATAAATGCAAGGTAATTTTCCACGGGGAGATACTAGAAACTTGGGGTGGAGATAAATCAAAAAAAGCCTCATATATAAGAAAGGACAGGATGATGGATTTAGAGCTAGAAGGGAGTTGGGAGGCCATGTAATCCAGTCCCCTCATTTTAAAGATCAGGAAATTAAGGCCCAGACAGGTTAAGAAACTTGTCCAAGACCACAGACAGTAAATAGCAGGGCTAGGATTGGAAACCAACTTAATTGATTCCAAATCCAACGCTCTTAACATTCTTTGCCATAATGTCATATTGCCTATCTCAAGAACACTCTTTGGCAGGACAACAAAAAAACCCTGTATTTTTCAAAAGTGTTCTCTATTCTAGACTTAGTTAATAGAGCTTTCCTGCTTTATAAAGTATCTTCCTTTCTCATCTTATTTTATCTCTATTTTACTTACTAATAATACAATTGTTATAAATGTTTTCTTTTGAAGAATTACAGTGAAATCTAGGAGAGGGATGGATAAGAGACAGTCTTCAAAATTCTTATTGTATTCACTTAATTTTCATATTCCAAACTTTTCACAAGCAATCATTTATTCTAGTAAATCAATTATTCTAGTAAACCACCAGAATTTCAATGAGAGTCAAAGATTCTGCACAGTTCAAATTAATTAAATATTTTTGACATATTATCCCAAGAGATATTCTCTAAACTTTCTAGTTTATGAATAAAAATGGTGTATAACAGGCATTTAAAGGAGTTATGAATTCGTATTTTGATTTTATATGAATTCATATTCATAAAGTTTAACCTTTTTTAGTTTACCTGTCAAAATGAGAAATATTGTTTAATGCAGATTTCACTGGTTGCCCCCTTTGTTTCTGTCTAATTCTTGTGCTTGTGCCCTCATAAAAAGAGGAGCACATTTACAAAATCCAACAAAAACAAATGATTCAGAACATACTTCTGTCATCATGAAACTTCTTGCATGTTTTTACAGCAACAAAAACAGCCATCTCCTGCACTGGATTTCCCTATGAGGCAATAAGAAAAAAAATTTCATGCATTGATAACTTGAAATGTTTCTTTAAAGGTTGTATTATAAAATCAAGCATCAGCTATCTCAAAGTGCATAAAAAGTGACTTTTTATGGAATTGAACCCAATCCTGCTCCCCAATTAAGTTTAGGCAAAGAATGGAGGACATAATTTTAACAATTAAAGTAGCTCTTTTCTCATTTTTAATAAATGGGATAGAAAATTCCTAGAAACAGGGACCATTTATTAGGACATATTTTAATTAGGAACATATTTACAAACCTATTGTCAATAAAAATTAATTTATTTGTTTAAATGTAAGTATGCAGTTGGAAGAATTAGAATAGGAGAATGGATGATGGAATAAGAGAAAAATAGAGAATAAGAAAAAGAAGACCTGGACTTTTGTTCCAGCTCCATGCTAGCTGGTAGCAGAACCTTTAGAAATTTATTTAGTTTCTATATTGGCCCCCATTTCTTCATCTCTTACAAATGTGTGGTTTGGATAGTGGTTATGACTATGATAATAGCATCTAATATTGAGATGGTGCTTTGAATTTTGCAAAGTACTTTACACATATTATTTCATTTGGTCTTCATAATAAATAGAAGCAGACACCAAGCCATCTATCCTAGCTTCCTAATTTAGAAATATTAAGAATTCATTTTTAAAATGATCCTAGTCTGAACCCTTTGGACTAATGTGAGAGAGAAACCTCATCAATCTTTAACTATCAATTCCAAAAAAATGTTATATTCCCTTCTAATTAACCCAAGCAGGATGTTGTTCAGTAATTTTTAGTAGTGTCTGACTCCCCATTTGAAGTTTTCTTGGAGTTTGTCATTTCCTTCTCTAGCTCATTTTACAGATGAGGAAACTGAGGAAAATAGGATTAAGTGACTTGGCCAGGATCACACAGCTAGTAGTCAACATAGTCAAAGAGAAATGACATTTTTCCTCCATAGATGTGCCAAAACTTAAGTGACTATTGTTCTTATTGATAAAGCAAATTGTTAACTGAAATGTTACCAAAAATCTAAATGACTTTTGTTTGGTTTTGACTGTAAAGCATTCCTTGTTCAAGATTTTATAAAATGGAACTTCAAAATTAATTGTATTAAAAGAGATGTCCAAGGCAATAAGGTGAGTATCAGTCTGGACATTTTTCTCTCTAGGCAAAAAAACAATATGCTTACATTTAAAATAATCATAAATTAATTCTTGTTTTTGATATACTTATGTGTATAATACAGAACAGAGAATTTTCTTCCACATCTTTTAGGTAGTACTACCCCAAAAAGAGGTTAAATGAATTGCCCTTAGAAATGTAGCTGGAGTCTGAAGGAGATTCTAAGCTTATATGTTTCTTATTCCAAGTTCATCACTCTATTCTGCTTATCATCTTAAGTCTCTTCTACTCTCAAATATGGAATCTAGTTTTGAGTAGATTTTGATGGCAGACATTCTGAATGTTAGCAGGGACTATCCCCTATAGGTGATATTTTTTTTTTCCTTTCAGAAGGTCAGTTTTCAACAAGAAACAGGACCCTACTTATAGTTAATAAAATGCTTAATCTCATGAAAAATCTAGAGTCCTTCTTCCCACCACAATCCACAAGTGCTCAGTAAATTTTAGTTAACATTAATGATTAGACACAGAATCTGCTCATTTGTCCAACATCAGTGAATAATTACTAGAACTAACTGAATCTATAGTGTTGTCAAAGGTACCAAAACAGCATGAAGAACATGCAATAAATTTAATATATAAGGAAATTTTACTTATGGTACTCACACAAAGCGGTAGAAAAGTATGAAACATCGTAGCACAACCTGTAGCCTTAGGAGAGCTCACATCATCTGTGCAAAATTCAGGCACCGAGGTAAGATGTGGTCCTTTGCCTTTGTCCCAAATATAGAGAGCAATCTATTGTAAAACAGATGATTGGCAGTGACTACAGGAAAATAATAACAATACGTAAAGTAAACAAAGGACATAAAGCAACAATTATCTTGAAATTGATCAAGAGAATTATTAATTACATTATGGTTATAAGTCTTCTCAGTAAACCAGCATTCTGAGTACTAAAGGATTCTCAAGTGGATATGAGTTTTGTAAAGCTGTAAAACTCCCATCAAAATACTGTAAGGATATATACAAGAAATTTATTAGCAAAAAACCTAGCATCTCCCCCAAGCTGCCTTCTCTTTAAAAGGAAATTGCATTCATTGGCCACCTCCATTTTTTACAATCAAAAAAGGGGAAGCAGTAGCTCATGTTCCCTCCCATCACTACATTCAACATTTATTTTGCTTTCATTTTCTTCACTAAGGAAAAATCTTTAAAGTTGAGAACTATATAACAAAAATGAACCTCAAAATAATCAAGGAAATAGAAAAGGAGACAGAGACACAGAGAATGAAGAGAAGGAGGAAGAAGAAGAAGAGGAAGAAGAGGAAGAGGAGGAGGAGGAGGAAGAGGAAGAGTATCTAGCTGTCCTTCATGAGATCAAGTCACCAGGTCAGGATAAACTTTTTCCTACAACATTAAAAAAACATACAGATATGACTGTTGAGTCACTGTCACTGACATTTGAAAAATATTAGGAGAATGAATGCAATAAATACTCAAGTTCTAGAGCCATCGTTTTTGAACAAGATAAAGTGAGTTTTTCAAACCAGGCCACTAGGCTTGATAACTAGCAGAAGTCTAGAGCATAATCTTAAAGGGAGGGATTGGTAACCCTTAGAAAGGGAGTAAGTGTCCACTAAGGAACAACATGAGTCATCAAAGACATGATACTAACACCCTGGGCTTTCTTGATAGTGTTATTAAACAGATTAGGCAGAATGTGACAGGCATGTAGAGTACAGATGGGTTTCACTACAGCATTTTACCAAGTTTCTCATGATGGAGAAATGAAGCCTGGATTCAGAATTGGTTGAATTATATAGGACCTTAAAAAGCATCCATGAATGGATAGATAACAAGATGAGGGATATTTCTAATGGAATACCTTAGGGTTATACTTCTGACTTTGATGAACAAGTTGGAAGAATAGCAAACCCTAATTAAGATGAAATTTGCTAGGTATAAATCTTCTGCCATATATTTGGATTCAATAATAATAACATTTATGTTCAGTCATTTTTTCAGTATTATCTGACTGTGGATTTATTTGGGGTTTCCTTGGCAAAGATACTGGGATAGTTGGCCATTTCCTTCTCCAGTTCATTTTACAGATGAGAAAACTGAGGCAAAAAGAATTAAGTGATTTGGCCAGGCACATAGCTATTGTCTCATGCTAGATTTGGACCCAGTTCTTCCTGACTCCAGGTCCAGCATTTATCCACTGTGCCACCTAGCAATCTCAAAATTTATATGGAGCTTTTGAGTTTGAAAAGTTTGCTTTAAAAATCCTTTCTCATTTTAGCCTCTCAACCTCACTGTGGTTTTAGGTGCTATCATTATGCCCATTTTGTGGAGGAGGAAACTAAAAGAGCTTAAACAATTTGCCCAGCATAACATAACTAATAAGTATCTGAGGCTAGATTCTAACTCAGCTATTCCAGACTTCAGGTCTAGCACTCTAACCACTGTATCACCTAGCAGCTTAATGGAACCAAAGAGAAACATTGTTAGATGTCTTAAACTGGTCCAATTGCACTAGGGATTGTTACAGTATGTGTTTAACTCCTTTATAACAGTGGGTTCCTAGTTTTCAAGTTGGAAAGGACCTGAGGGTAATGGGAGAGAGAATGGGTTAAGTATTTTTTTGGTATTTTAATTTAAAAAAAATTTTTGGGGGTGATAAGTATTTTTAATAGTATTGAGTATGTGCCAGTCATTGTGCAGAGTACTTCTTACATATATTATCTCATCTGACCCTCAACCTTAGAGATCATCTAATTGACCCCTTCTTCTTACAGAAAAAGATTAGAAAAGTAAAGGGACTTTCCCCAAAAGCCACGATTAAAATCTAGGTCCTCTGAATCCATATCCTATGTTTTTCCCACTGCATCTTCCTACTTCCTTTTCAGGTGTAGTTTGTGTTCCTCACAACTCTGCCATAGTGTGCACATTTAGAGTTATAATTAAAAGTCTACTTTAAGATAGTAGCCTACATGGGCGGTAAAACAAAATACTGAATGAGTAATAATCTAAAATCAGCCAAAAGTCCAAGATCTCATGGGTGAGCTAAGTAAACATGAAGCACAAGTTTCTCTTGGGCAGAATTGAATATATGATCAGATGTGAAGTAATGAATGTTTAATAATGGGCTATACAACTGATCTCAAGGATACCTGGTAGCTCTGCTCTTATGCCAAAAATACAAAAAGACACCTGTTCTCTGAGCTGCTTGGTTCTAATTAGCCTTGGGGAAGATGGCCAGTACAACCACAGGGTTAGGAAACATAAGTGGGGCTACTCTAAATTTATATGAGGTGGTACAGTGGAGAGTGCCAGGTATGGAATCAGGAAAACCTGAATTCAAATTCTATTTCAGAGACATCCAGAATTGGGTAATGCTAGGCAAGTCACTTCCCTTTGGTCCGCCTCGGTTTTCTTAACTGTAAAAAGTAGATAATAGTAGGTCCTATCTTGCAGGGTTGTTATAAGGATCAAATGAGATAATATTTGTAAAATGTTTAGCACAGTGCCTGGCACATAGTAGGTATTTTGTAAGTTTTTATTCCTTCTCCTCCCCCAGTTGCTCCTTTGGTTGTTTGGTTAGATCCTATATATACAAGTCCAGGTATTACTAATCAAAACTGTAGATATCTCTGAACTAAACAACTGTCAACCTATGGAACTCTCTCAGAGCTGGGCATTCTAACAATTGAATGGAACTGGAAAATGGAATGTTGCACAGAGAAACAGATAGTTGACAGGCCAATTTGAGTGGAACAGACATTGGGTGAAATAGAACAATAAAAGCCAGGACCAGAAAGGCAGTTGGAAACCAATCTTTAAATGGCAAGTGGGAAGAATTTCTAGTTTATTCCAAAATAGGAAGCTATTGAAGATTTTTGAGTAAGGGAGTGATGTAGTCAGATCTCTGTATTAGGAACAGTACTTTTTTCAATTCTAATTTTATTTATTTAATATTTTCCCCCAGTTACATTAAAACAATTTTTCTCATTTGTTTTTAAGGTTTTTGAGTTCTAGGTTTTCTCCTTATCCCTACCCACAATTAAGAAACCACATGTGAAGTTATATAAAACATTTCCATAAAAATCAAGTTGTGAAAGAAAACATGGATCTCCCACCCTAATGAAAATAAAAACCTTCAAGAAAAATTAAGTTAAAAATAAAGAGAGATAGAGACAGAGAAATAGAGAATGCTTTGATTTGTATTTATATTCAATCAGTTCCTTCTCTGCATATGGATAGGATTTTTCATCTTAAATTCTTCAGAGTAGTTGTGGATGAATGTATCACTGAGAATAACAAAGTCATTTACACTCCGTCATCCCAGAACATTGCTATTACTTTATATACAATATATTTCATTTTGTTCATGGAAAACTTTCCATGTTTTTTTTTTCTTGAGAGCCTCCTGCTCATCATTTCCCAGAGAACAATAATATTTCATCAGATAAACTTGCTTCAAAAATTCTTCTATTATTTCTATTGCTAATTGTATTTCCCTCCATTTATAATCTCTCTCCTTTCACTCTGTCCCTCCTCAAAAGTGTTTGCTATTGACCACTCTCTCCCCCAATACATTTTCTCTTTTATTATCCTTCCCCCCTTCCCATATCCCATTCCCCTCCTATTTTCTACAGGGTAAGACAGATTTCTATACCCCTATTGAAGTTGTATGTTATTTCCTATTTGAGCCAATTCTGATTAGAGTAAGATTCACTCACTCCCCCTCTCTTTCCCCTCTTCCCATATACTGTAAAAGCTTTTTCTTGCCTCTTTTTTATGGCAGATAATTTTCAGCAAGGAATGGTACTTTGATAGCTGTGTGCTGCACACTAGAGAGGGGAGACAGCTCATTTTACAGGTGAAGAAACTGAGGCAAACAGAATAAAGTGACTTTCCAAGATCACACAAGTAGTAAATGTCTAAGGCCACATTAATACTTGGGAAGATGAGTCTTTCTAACTGCAGACTTGGCACTTTGTCCACTGCACCATCTATATGTCCCTCAAAGATTATAGGGAAACACACATATACACATATATGTATATATACACACATATGTACATGTATACACATATATATATTTAATAAATAAATATAAATATACCTAAATACACACTGTAATAATAGGAAGAGATAGCACCACATCTTTTCTGTAAAACTCATGAACTACAGTGAGGGACTTGAAAAGAGGCATGGAGTAGTGCCCATTTTGGATCAGAGAGAAAGATCCAATGAATAAGAGGCTGATCCAGGAGAGAAGAAAGTACAGACACTTCCTGAAATGGTGGTCTGCTATGGACACCTCCTGAAATGATAATCCCAAGTGGGAATTCACCAATCAGAGGATGAGGACACAGGGATGGTGATGCTGTGAACAGAAATTGCGAAGTTTAGAGAAGAAATCAACTTGGGGAGAAATATAGTGTGTTCCATTTTGGACTGGTTGAGTTTGCTATGTTTAGTCCACGTAGCATAATTTCACATGTAGTTTCCTAATTATTGGTGGGGATAAGGGAGAGAATCTAGAAGTCAAAAAATTTTAAAACAAATGTAAAAAAAATTATTTTGAATGTAGAAGAAATGTAGAAGAAAATATTAAATAAACAAACTGAAATACAAATTGTCTAGGTATTATGGGACAGGTATTCAGGAAAGAGATTAGGATCAAATAAGAATTTGGGGGCATCATTTGCATAGAGATTGCAATTGAATATACAGGGATTGATGATATCACCAAAGTAGAGATTATAGAGAGGAGAATTGGGTTGAGGACATAGCCTTGAAAATGTCTTCACTTATTAAGCAGGAGAAGGATGATCTAGAAAGGAGAGAATGACTAGAAAAGTAGAAGAAAAACCAAAGGAGGTATTGACACCAAAGATAAAAAGGAGAAAGTGGTGTAGGGACAAAAACTGGAGAATCATCAAGAAGAATGAGGATTAAATAAAGGAATTTCACTACATGTAGTATTTCACCTCTGGGCTTAGTCACAGTTTTAAAAACTCAAAACTTGCATTGAACTACACTGAGAATTGACTACTTATGAGGGGAAAAGTATTACTAGAAACTTAGAATTTTTCCAGTACCAAAATCCTTCACAGATTTGATTACTCAAACTTTCAACCCAGTGGAATATGACTTACCTCATGTTTTAAATCAATTGTAAAGTCAGACTTCAAGGACTCACTTTTCAATCTCTTGGTAAGCCTGGAAAATAAAGGCAATTAAATTTACTTTCTGTCAGGAACAAAAAACAAAACAAAACAAAACAAAAAAGAGAGGGAAGACAGTATTAGGATATTTTTTAAAGTTTAAATAAAATTATGCAGAATTTTTTATTATTATTAAAAACTTTTATAAAGAATAGAAAAGACAAAATTACATTGTAAAGATGCTGAGAATGGAAATACAAATCTTTTTTTTTATTATCATTATGATACCAACTATTATTGTGCCACAAATGCTGAATTTAAAACACTTCAAAATGCCAACCTTTAAAATGAAAGTAATTTTTTCATCTACAAAGAGACATACTGGAGCCTTTGAAAGATAATATAATATGGTTTTGTTTTAACGTGGCTGTTCTACTGAGTTATAGGAGAAAAAAAGAAAATAAAAGAAGGAAAAAAGAAAAAAAGGTAAAGGTTGAAAACTACAATTTTTGATAACTCCCATGTAGCTTTTTGCTTTGCTTGTTTGGGAGACTATTGGGGGAAAATAAAAAACTCATATTACTTTTCCTGAAGTGATTTGTTTTTTTTTTTCCAAGTTGAGGTTCATACAATGAATTGGACTATAGAAACAAACACCAATCTGTTTTATGATTCCCATAAAATAGAAGAAATTGTGTTTTGATATCTAGTTATTTTAATAGTACTATATATCACTGGTTTTATCTAAAGCTATAATATTTTAAATGTCTTCTACTAACAATATATCTCAAAGTATAAAAAAGCATCAAATTTTAAAATGCTAACAAAATTTTTGTTGCTTATTTGTTTATTACATCTTGGCCCTGTGTTTGGTCAAAAAAGATTTTTTTCAAAACTCAATTCTACTCATATGGAAGATAACAACATTGAAGATAGATCATAATTTATATTTTGAACTACACATATATTCGATTTCTTAAGTATTCTAACATAATTATCATGTAGTGGATATCCTGCCATCTAGGGGAGGGGTGGGGAGTAGGGGGGAAAAATTTGTAACAGAAAGCTTTGTAAGGGTTAATGTTTAGGAATTACCCATACATATGTTTTGCAAATAAAAAGTATTAATAAAAAAAATAATAATTTATATTTTGTTTGATAGCAGTTGACCAATAGATGCTGTTAGAAGGAATCCCTGATTGACATAAAAATCTCTTCCAAATACACCCTACCCCATCATTTCATCTTCCCTACAATATTAAGCAATCCTTTGTTTTCTTCTGTTCTTTGTTTTACAAAATAAAGTTCTTTCACCTAGAAAGGAAATAACAAATGGCTAAAAGGGAGTTGATAACCAAAATAAGCAAAATGACAAGACAGCACACAGAAGCTAGCACCACTGAATGTATCCAAGTCTTTTAACCCATGTGATCTTCACATTCAGGTGCTGAAAGTACTGTCAGACATGTCACTGACCCACTTTCAGTACTTGAAAGCTCATTAAAAAGATATTCCAGGATTAGAAAAGAGCAAATATCCTGATTTTTAAAAGAGAACAGATTAAATGGAACATGCAAATTATGGGCCAGTAACTTTAACTTAAATATCTGTACCTATTTTTAAAGAGTTGGTTATTGAACATCTAGAAAAGGAAGCAGTAATCACAAAGGATCAATATGGCTTTATCATGTAAAGGTCATCCTAAACTTATTTCCTAATCTGAGTGTTTTTAAGCAGAAGAGAATGATGAGGAGTTTCCCTAGCTTTCAAAAAGTCTATTTCAATTCAATCTTAGACTACATTTCAAGAGAAGATAGTTTCTGGGAATAAAAAAGCAATAGTCCCACTGTACCCTGACTATTTGGAGTTTCATTCTAAACGCATTTCAGAAAGGTGATTGGTTAGCTGGGTAGCATCCAGAGGAGAATTATAGGGATAATGAAGGACCTTACGCTTGTGCTACAGAAGATCAATTGAAAGAACCTAATATGTTTAGCATAAAGAAGACTCGAGAGTTACAAGATGGCAGTCTTCAAGTATTTTTTTTCCCTGAGGCAACTGGGTCCCTGGGTCACACAGCTAGGGCGTTGTTAAGTGGCTGTGGTCACATTTGAACTCAGGTCCCCCTGACTTCAGGGCTGGGGTTCTGACCACTGCACCACCTAGATGACCCAGTCTTTAAGTATTTTAAAGATAGTCCTATGGAAGAGGATTTTGACTAGTTCTGTTTGTTCCTAGAGGGCAAAATTGGGATACGTGGCTAAAAGTAGCAAATAGGCAAAATTAGGCTTAATGTCAAAGGTTAAAAAAAAAAAAAAAAAAAACCAAAAAAAACCATTCTAACAATTAGAGCTGTCCAAAAGTGGAATAGGCTGTTTAGGGAAGTGATGGATGCCCTTTCATTAAAGGTCTTCATGTAGAGTCTAGATGACCACTTGACAGAATTCATAGAGATTCTTTTCCAGATTTGGGATGGATTGTATACCCATTGAGATCCCTTCAATGAATCCCAGAATTCTTAATCCTCAATTAAATGAATATAAGCACCTGACTTTCTAACTCATATTACCTCTGTCACCATTTTTTTCTACCACTATTCTTTCCTCCTTCCCCTTTATCTCCATTCTCCTTCTTCTGCTACTGTGGTTGATTCCAAAGACCCATACTCACAAAAGCTGCAAAATAACCCACAAAAATAAACAAAACAACAACAAAACCAGACTGCTACTACTGCTACCTACTTTAGAAAATGGAGGTACCACTGACAATCTGATCTGCTGCCCAACAAAGACCAGAATTCCTTCCCTACCACCTGAAACTTTTACCAGGGACACCCCCCCCCAGGATCATAGATCTGTTCCCTACATACCAAATCCTCTCCCCAACTGCATAGAACACTCTCCTTACCCCCTGTGATCCCTTAGGAAGTATGGAAATACCAGCTCCTGATGACCAGAGGGCAAAATTAGAATCTAGAATAACTTTTCTCCCTAAAATCAGGTTATTCTATTCTATTTCCAGGAAGAGAAAATCCCTCTACCCATACAGGTTGGTATATTCTCTGCAATTTACAATTTTAGAGAACTGCTATGATGAGACCAGTGTTCCCCATTTTCCCAAAACAAGAATTTATTTTCTCTAAAAAAGACAACAAAGCTGTCTCTGGGAGTTGATTTGTCCTTGTATCCTTTAGCATAGCTTACTAGTCACCCAAGTGTATAAAAATGTTTAATTAATGATTAAAACAATGATTATGAATCCATAGTCCAGATGATACAGCAGGCTATCCATTTCTCTTACTGGGAGGTGATGAATTCAAGATGCAAATGAAACACATATTTTTGGACATGGCACATGTATGGATGTTTTCTCTGACTATACTTATCTATTACAAGAATTCTAGTTTTCCTTTTTTTCATTTGGAGGAGTATTTGAGAGGATAGAAGAACTAGTGATTCTGCTCTTAAGAAGAAAGAAAAGAGATCCATTAAAGCATTTTC
This sequence comes from Myrmecobius fasciatus, assembly GCA_023553655.1. NCBI lineage: Eukaryota > Metazoa > Chordata > Mammalia > Dasyuromorphia > Myrmecobiidae > Myrmecobius > Myrmecobius fasciatus. The sequence continues at coordinate 205,003 of JAJPUD010000481.1, forward strand.
TAAAAATGCAAAGAGAGAATAGAAGAAAGGCTAGTAAATAATACATAGAAGCAAAAAAATCTTTTAAAGTAACAATTATAACTTTTTAAAAAGCATACTCTGTGAACTAATGATTCACAGTTTTACATATAATCCCTTTTTTCTTCTTTGAAAATGAAATCATTTTTGGAAAGAGTATTTGATATAGTTTTGGTAGTCTGGTATCAATAAGTACAGAACAAAAAAAAATCAAAGATTTTTTTTAAATAAAAGATTTGAAAAAAAAAATTTTAAACCATAAAGCACTATTAAAATGCAGGTCATTTGCTTGGGCAAAAAGGTCATTTCTTAATCTACAAGTCAAAATCATAGAGCTATTATACAAAAAAAAATGCCCTTTTAATTCTTACTTGTTTATGAGTGGAAGACTAAGGGCCCAGCCAGCAGCAAAATCAGGAAATTTGAAAACTGTAGGATCTTCAGCAAAGGCATAATGGTGAATGATTGTTGATTGTTCATCATGTAATGCTTTTCCTAAAAACCAATCCTGTAAAAAAAAAATAACATCATCATCAAATTTTCCATTATACTGTTTATTCAAGATAAATAGGAAGGGAAGGGAAAAAAAGTTACATGCTGGAAGAAGAAATTATGGAACTTGCAAAATGTCTTATTTTACATTCTAATGCAATACACTTTGCTTTCTGACGTAGTAAAGAGAGTACTTTAATTAATAGAAAGTTAGCATATATGGTTTATCAATTTTCAAAAAAATCAGGACATATTAATATAGACCTAACACTAAAACAATACTGAACAAAATTTACTCTTTCTAATGGTTCAGAAATCACTTTAGGATTTGAAATAGGCCACAAAATACTTATCATGAACACTGATATTTTTTGTTGTTCTAGACCTGTGATTTCATTGATATAGGAAACTCCAGATAAGGAAACACTATATACCAAAGCAAATCTGCAATTGTTCTGCAGCATATAGTCTCGGAAGATGAGCAGGACACCCTCAGAAAAAACCTAGAAAGTCCTTCATGAGCTCAAGGAAAATTAAATATATTATATAAAAAGTAATAGCAATGCTGTGGGATGATCGGCTGTGAATGAATTTGCTATTCTCAGCAATACAATTATCCAAGATTACTCTGAAGGACTTATGATGAAAAAATGCCATCCATACCTAGAGAAAGAACTGATTGTGTCTGAATACAGTTTGAAGCATACTTTTTCGTTTATTTTTTTTCAGGGTTTTTTTTTTTTTTTTTTGAGGGGGAAAATCTGTTTTCTTTCACAACATGACTTTTATGGAAATGTTTTGCGTAACTTCACATAGGCCTTCTCAATGTGAGGGGGAGGAAGGGAGACAATCTGGAACTCAACGTTCTAAAGACAAATGCAAAAAATTGTTTTACATGTAACTGAGATAAATAAAAATATTAAAACTTTTTTAATGGAAAAAATAAACATATAGTCTTAGATAGTTATCCAGAGAAAGGAGAATTCATGTAACTTGTCTAAGGTACCATAGCTAGTATGTATCAAGAAATAAAACTTAAATCCAAGTATTCCTGACTATGAGTCTGACTCTAACTCTACTATGCCACAGTGTCAATCATCCTTATCCTGCAGGTGTACAAAAAACACTGGTTAACAGAATGCTAGATAACAAAGAGTTTATTCTATTTTAAGAAATTTTGAGAAAGGAACTGTATCATGTCAATCTTGATATTTACAAACTGTAAGTGAAACCAGAAGTCAGAAGGAAGTTGGAACTAAATGGAATGTAAATCATGGAATTGTGGAGTTGATTTTATTGTATGGCCAATGGCAACAAGATCCATTTTTCATTGGATCCTTGGTGATTTTGTATTGTAGTATTCATGAAAGGTATTTGCAAAAACATCATTATTAAACTGATTGCAGCTTATATAACAATATCTGCTACAAAAGGGAAAAAGTTAAAGAAGATATAACAAGAACTTCAAATTGAATCAACACATATTTTGATACTCAGTAACATCAATGCAAAAGTAATCTTGGATAGAGATAACAAGAAATATTCTAGGTTTATAATAAATCCAAAATGGATATATAACTTGACTAATAAATTTCATATTATTTGAAATATCAGCAGAAAAACAGGAATAATCATTGTTAGAAGGGCTGTGGAAAGAAATGTATATTACTGCATTGAAGCTAAAGTTGTGAATTAGATAATTTTGATTACATGAAATTGAAAATCTCTTACACAAACAAAATGAATGCATTTAGGATAAGAAGGGAAGGGATTAAATGGGGGGGGGAATCTTTGTATCAAATTTATGTGGCAAATGTGTAGTGTCCAAGATGTGTGTGTGTGTATGTGTGTGTGTGTGAGAGAGAGACTAAAAATTACGAACAGTTCTCAGAAGAATTACAAAATTCTCCAAATCACTTATGAGAGATACAGAAATCAGAACAAAACATAGATTTTACCTCACCCCCAGAAAATTTGCAAGATAAGAAAAAACAGGAATAATCATTATTAGAAGGGCTGTAGAAAGAAATGTATATTACTGCATTGAAGCTAAAGTTGTGAATTAGAACTATCCTTGGAAAGGTGCTTTGGAATTAGGCAAAGAAGGTGGCCAAAATCATACTCCCAAAGAAGTCACTAATAAGAAAGAAATAGTCCATATACAATAAAATATTTATAGCAGCACTTTTTGTGGTAATAAAGAATTAGAAGCAAAGTACATACTCAATGACTGGAGAAAAGCTAAAAGTATAGTGCTTGACTAGAATGGAATAATATTGTAATTTTAAGCAAATGCCTAAAAAGACTTGCACTAAGTAATGCACACAGAAGTGAGAGAAAAGAAAATAATATACACAATGACTACCACAACATAAATGCAAAGAAAGTGGTTACTATGTAATTATCAAAAAAAAAACAAGCTTATCCCAAAAGAAGAGATAGAAGTACACATCTTCCCTTACTCCTTTGCAAAGATGGGAGGATCCATGGATGGGGGTTATTGCATATGTTGTCAGATATTTCTTTAAAGAGGATTGCTTTTGCTAATTTTTTTTCTTTTATTCCTTTTTTTTCTCAAAAAAGAAAAAAGTTAATAAAGAATGGCAAAGGAAAAAAAAAGACAACTAAGCAACGAAAGACAAAAAAACAGTCCTTGCTCTTTGGGAGCTCACTGTCTATGGAGGAAGCTGGAAGGAACACAATAAAGATTTTTATAATAAAATTTCATTATTTACTTTCATTATCAAGAACTATAAAGCCATCACATTTAAACTCTAACATCAAGGTCTTAGATATTCTCCTTGAGGAAGTAAAAATGGCACTTCAGTAAATAAAGATGGGGAAAGTATTTGGATTAAATCATATTTATATAGAAGTCTGTGTTGAAGGCAACATGACTTAGGGCAGTGGGTAATCCATTTTTAAGATAGAAAAGATACCAAAGTTGGGAAAAGGGAGGGACCTATTTTTCTTTATTTACAATATCATGTAACGCTGGCTATATTTTTATTTGCTAGAAAGGTCAAAAGACTGATGAAGAGAAAGATATTGTGAACACAAAATAACATAGCTTCCTATTGAAAACATCAAATAAGATTGCTAAAGTATGGCTTTATCCATGCAAATTCTGGGAACCTCAAAGTTTTAGAGGTGAAAGGGACCTTAGAAAGTTATCCTGCTTTGCCAACTCCTTTTACTGATGAAGAATTAGCTCAAATAGCTAAATGACTGGCCAGGGATCACAAAGGAAAGAGTATGAGAACTGAGAAAAGAACCCTGGTGTCCTGACTCTCAGCCCAACATGTTTTTTTTGGGGGGGACAATTGGGGTTAAGTGACTTGCCCAGCTAGTGACTCAGCTAGGAAGTGTTAAGTATCTGAGGCTAGATTTGAACTCAGGTCCTCCTGACTTCAGAGCTGGTGCTCTATCCACTGCACCATCTAGCTGCCCCCAGCATGCTTTTTACTGTAGCATTTGACCTCTCAATTGTTTTTCTTATAAAATTTTGGGCTGAATTGAAATTTGACTGTGATTTTAAAACAAAGCTCATATTTAATGCTTATTCTTCTATGTCATTTAAATAAAATATTTTAAATTTTTGAGAGATTCAGAAAAGCTAAGGATTCTGATTGGATTTTCTCTTAATAGTTCTATTTTTTATGAACTTGTCTTGAACTTTTGAAGTCATCATTCTATTTTTTCACTGGGGAAAAAAAGCACTGAGAGTCACTATACTTGTTACATAATTTAAGCTATGGATAATAGAAAGAATAATCTACAGATAACAAAAAGATTAAGTAAAAATTACAACTTCCATATTCTGAGAGAAACTTGAGAGGTTTTTAGTTTTGTTTTGGTGTACAGTGGGGTTTTTTTGGTTGTTGGTTTTGTGTTTGGGTTTTTTGATGGTTACTGAAGTTTTTTAAAGCAAGCAAACACAGCATGTCGCCTAACAAAAGCTGAAACAAGAAAGACTATCTTTCATGGAATACAAAGAATGAATGTATTTGCCCTCAAAATACTAATATTTATTCTGTTTATACTTATTTATATACATGTCTTTGCTGATAGAATGTAAGCTTCTAGAGGGCAGGGGCTGTTGAATTTTTGCCTCTATATTCCCAAAGCCTACCATAATGCCTAGAACTTTACAATGGGTAGAGTACTAGATCTGGAGTCAGGAAAACCTGGGTTCAAATCTATTCTCTAATATTCATTAGCCATCTGACCCTGGCCAAGACATTTAATCTGTTTTAACAGATTAAAATATAAAATGGGGATAATAATAGTACCTACCTCCTCGGGATGTAGCTGAAATCAAAGGAGATAATAACTATAAAGTACTCAACACAGTGAGCATTATATAAAGATTAGTTATTATTGTTATGGTGTAAAAAAAAGTAACTGGTTCTGGTCAGTATTCAGAATACAGTAAGTACTATATTATTACTATTATAGAAGGAACTAGGTGGTGAAGAGGATTAGAGCACTGGGCTTGAAGCCAGGAAGATTTGAGTTCAAATCCAGCCTCACTAGTTGTGTGACCGTGGGCAAGTCACTTAACTCTGTTTGCCTCAGTTTCCTCATCTGTAAAATGAGCAAGAGAAGAAAATAGAAAACCATGCCAGTATCTTTGTCAAGAAAACCCCATTTACAAAAAGTCCATTGAGTCATGAAGAGTCAGATATGATTGAAAAACAGCAACCAAATTGTGTTTAGTGTACAAAATAAGGTAAATGGTTCCAGTCCAATAGAAATATAAAGGGAAAAATTCATATGAGATCAATTCATGGGATTCATTACTGCTGCGTGACTGGCTTGATCAATCTAAAAATCTTGGGCAAGATAAGTTGGTGATTCTTCTTTTTGAGTAAGTTATTGTTAGAATGGAGATAATTTTACACCTATCAAATTGGCTAAAGTGATTGAAGGACATGTGGAAAAATTGAGACACTAATTCACTGTTGGTGGAATTGTGAACTAATCCAACCATTTTGGAACACTATCTGGAATTATACTCATAGAGTTATTAAATTCTCTATACCCTTTGACCCAGCAATACTACTACTATTACTATATCTATTCCCAAAGATGATTAGAGGGAAAGGCAAAGAGCCTATATGTTCTAAAATATTTATACTAGCTGTCTTTGTGGTAGCAAAAAAAAAATGAAAATTGGGGGGATGCCCATCAATTGGGGAATGGCCACAAGTTGTAGCATATAATCATAATGTAATACTACTATGTTATAACAAATGCTGAGTTCAACAATCTTAGAAAAACATGTATAGACTTGTACAAAATAATGAAGAACAAAAAGAGCAGAACCAGGAGAACATTGCATACAGTAAAAGCAATATTGTTTTAAGAACAACTTTGAGCAATGAAGTAATTTTGACTATTATAAATACTCAAATTAATTACAAAGGACATATGAAGAAAGATACTATCTGCATATAAAGAAAAAACTGATAAATAAAAGTGTGTATAGACTGATTTCACACATATATACATATTTGTGTCTAATAGTAGCCATAGTTGGGGGAGGGAAGAAAAAAAAGAAATTTACATGATGATTTTATTATGTATTTAAAAGAAATAAGCTGAACATAATAATTTGCAGTTTCATATATAATCATCTTTTTATTATAGTATGTTATGGAAATGCTTGCTTTATTCTACATATTAAAATAAAATAAATTTAATTTTTAAAAAATAGAATGGGCAGCTTGCTCATCCAACTCTATCATTATTACCAAGTTCATTACAATTACCAAGTTAATTCAGCAAATATGGATTGACTAAGAGACAAGGTCTACTAAAATTGGAAGAATGATAATGAAAGATAAAACTGAATGATCCCAGAGCTTCCAGATTCAAAATGCTGTTTTTGTTATACTGATGAATCTGCCCTTAATCATCAATCCTTAAGATATTCCCAATTCAGATTTCTGTATCAAAGGTGTAAAGCCCTATAAAAATACCATCAGGCCAAAAAAAAATCCTCTTACTTCACTTGGTATAATTAAATATGATTAAATTCCAGTGTGTGGTCTGGAGAAAAGAGGTATGGGGATGAGAGGCCAATTTAAAATGTGTTAGCAAGGCTAATTCAATTCTGGATTTTCATCAGTTCCAAAGAATGCTCCAATCAGTTTGATCTAAGTGAAGTCCCATTGATCCAGATCCATTCTAGTTATGCCAAGAAAGATCTCCACAGGTTAGTGGTGACTTAAAGACAGTTAGGTATGGTTCCAGAGATTTCAATTAAAGTCAAGATAGAGAATAATAACAATAATGATAATGATTATAGCTAACATGAAAGGAGATAAGGAGAAAGCACTTTGCAAGTCTTAAAAAAGAATGAATAAAGAAACATTTATTAAGTATTCCCTATCATTAAGTACTGTGCTATATAAATGTTAACTATCATATACCTTTTAGGTATGCAAAATACCTTTACAAATATTAATTCCTTTTAATCCTCACAAAATACTTAAAAGTAGGTGTGATTATTATTTCCATTTATAGATGGAGAAAGTAAGAGCATGAGAAGTTAATTGACCTGCCCATTGTCATAAAGTTAAATTTCTGAGACTAGATTCCAACTAAGGTCTTCCTAACTCCAAACCCTTGGAAGTTAATTTAATGCTGTCAATCAAAACTATATCTACTGAGAGTAAAAATTATGAAGTCAATGGAACTCAAGCTATTGTTGAGCACTGAGATAGTCCATTTAACTTTATGTATAAAGTAGATGATTTCTTAACTGTGGATTACTGCATTTGTCTAACCCTCCCAAATTGCTAATATATTTTAATAGGCCTTTCATTAAAAAAAAAAAAAAAGAAGTATCCTATCAGTCCTCTCATTTTGTAAGCCATAAACCATAAAAGAAAATGTTCAAATTGGAAGTTCTTTAAAAAGTAATCCTAACAACACAGCCTCTGGGCTATTTCCAATTTTTTACTACTTGGAATAATCATTTAGAAGTGTTATTTATTAGGTTTCTATTCCTTTTAATCAATACTAAACCCTCTTTAAGGTTTTCCCCTGAAGGCTTAATATTAGCATTTCAATTTTCCTTTACCTTAGATGGGTCATATCTCCGCAGAGTTTCTAAGAGCTTTGGAACATGTATCCTTGTTTCTTCTTCACAGAAGAAAATCCATGATGAGTTTCTGCTAAATGATGTGGAAAAACTAAAAAGAAATAATTTACAATAAGCTCTACTTCAAATTAAATTTGTCATAAAATCACAAAGTTGTGAGCAGGAAATAAAAAATGGAAGATTAGGATGATAAAAGAGTTCTATTTTTTTCATATAATTTTCCTTTCCTTAAGACAATGGTACAAAGAGGAGAATCTTATCGTATCAATCATTCAAATTCACTTTTTTCCATAAAAATCTCTCAGAAGGCAGATGATAGAATGTTCACATACTCAATTCTGGAGTTCATTTGTTTGTTTACTTTTGAAATAAATTGTGTTTTTATTTTAAATATTCTCTTTTTCTTTAAAATTAGACTTTAACAAATATGGTTTTAATGCTGTGACAAACAATAAAATTTCAAAGGCTTAAATTCCCTGTCCCCTCACTTCCCTAAGTTACCAATTCTGAAAGTTAGAAAAACACCCAGCAACCTTCTAACAAGAAAAACTAAGTAATAGAAGCAAATTCGGGGGGGGGGAGGTTATCAGTAATTCAGAAATTTTTTTTTCATACATACTGAGGTAATAAGGGAAGTATGGTCCATGCCCCTTCATGTTTATCCAGCAGATGAACAAGAAGAACTCTGGGGAGCTCCTAAAGCACACAATAAAGTAAAATCAATGAATAAATAAACAAGAGAAAGAAATAAATCAAAACATATGACCACTACAACATTAAATATCCACTTAATTTTAACACTAACATTTCTGGAGAAAGGTGATTTTAATGTCAAAGTTAGGTCAAAGTCCTTTTTCTTTTACTTAGGGTCTATAGGAAATAAGCATTCTCCAGTCAAATGTGTGTTGCTCCCTCCATCTGGGCAATGAAACATTAAGTTTTTCCAAGAGAAACTTTTGATGATTTTCTTAAACTAGAATTCAAAGTAGAATTGAGAAAGAAGGGCCACAGAAATAATAAGTATTTTCAAGGGTTATAACTAGAAAAGAATTAATCCTATGAAGAGGATTCCTTCTATCAAGGAAGAAAAAGCTCATAATATTCTATAAGCATATGTATATAAGAAAAGATAGTATAAAATTACCTCTTAGACTAATAAATCAACATAAATATACAGAGTAAGGTAGCAAATCTGGGGATAATATAGGGGATTCATACTTTATGTAGAATTTCTTTTTTCATTATTTTTTTATTAAAGTTTTTTCTTTGCATAACATATGTATGGGTAGTTCTTCAACACTGATCCTTACAAAGCTTTCCTTTACAAATTTTCCCCCCCTAGTCCCCTCCCATCCTCTAGATGGCAGGAAGTCCACTACATGTTAATTATATTAAAATACTTGACAAGTCGAATATATGTATACTTATTGCCATACTTATCTTGCAGTGCAACTATCGTATCTACATGAACAAAAAATATCTGAGAAAGGAAACCCAATGCAAACAAACATCGATAGAGATCATGGAAATGATATGCTGTGGTCCACATTTTATATCCCTCTCTCTGGGTGTATATGGCTTTCTTCACTGAACAATTGGAGCTGGTTTCAAACATTTCATTGTTGAAGAGAGCCACGTCTATCAGAATTAATCATCATATAGTCTTGTTGTTGCTGTGTATAATGATCTCCTGGTTCTGCTCATTTCACTCAGCATCAGTTCATGCAAGTCTCTCCAGGCCTCTCTGAAATCATCCTGCTGGTCATTTCTTATAGAACAATAATATTCTATAACATTCATATACCATAATTTATTCAGCCACTCTCCAATTGATGGGCATCCATTCACTTTCCAGTTTCTAGCCACTACAAAAAGGGCTGCCACAAACATTTTTGGACATGTGGGTCCCTTTCCTTCCTTTAAAATCAATTTGGGATATAAGCCCAATAGAAACACTACTGGGTCAAAGGGTATACAGTTTGATAACTTTTTGAGCATAGCTCCAAACTGGTCTCCAGAATGGTTGGATCCATTCACAGTTCCACCAACAATGTATCAGTGTCCCAGTTTTCCCACATCCCCTCCAACATTCATCATTATCTTTTCCTGTCAACTTAGCCAATCTGACAGGTGTGTAGTGGTATCTCAGAGTTGTCTTAATTGGCATTTCTCTGATCAATAGTGATTTGGAGCACCTTTTCATATGACTAGAAATGGTTTTAATTTCATCATCTGAAAATTGTCTGTTCATATCCCTTGATCATTTATCTATTGGAGACTGGCTTGAATTCTTATATGAGACAATTCTCTATATATTTTAGAGATGAGGCCTTTATAAGAACCCTTAAATGTAAAGATGATTTCCCAATTTGTTGCTTCCCTCCTAATCTTGTCTGCATTAGTTTTGTTTGTACAGAAACTTTGTAACTTAATATAGTCAAAATTATCTATCTGATGTTCAATTAAGAGTTTCAATTCTTCTTTGGACATAAATTTATTCCATTTCCACAGGTCTAAGAGGTAAACTATCCTATGTTCCTCTAATTTGCTTACAATATCACTCTTTATATCCAGATCATGAACCCATTTAGATCTTATCTTGGTATGTGGTGTTAGGTGTGGGTCAAGCCCTAGTTTCTTCCACACTAGTTTCCAATTTTCCCACAAGTTTTTGCCAAATAGGGAGTACTTATCCCAGAAGCTGGGGTCTTTGGGTTTATCAAACACGAAATTGCTATAGTTATTGCCTAGTTTGTCCTGTGATCCTATCCTATGCCACTGATCGACTACTCTATTTCTTAGCCAGTACCAAATGGTTTTGATGACTGGTGCTTTATAATATAGTTTTAGATCTGGTACAGCAAGATCACCTTTATCAGCCTTTGTTTTTCAGTAATTCCCTTGAAATTCTTGACCTTTTGTTCTTCCAAATGAACTTTGCTACTATTTTTTCTAGATCTCTAAAATAATTTCTTGGGAGTTTGATTGGTATGGCACTAAATAGGTAAATTACTTTGGTTAGTATTGTCACTTTTATTATATTCACTCGGCCTACCTATGAGCACTTAATGTTTTTCCAATTGACTAGGTCTGACTTTGTGTGGAAAGTTTTTTGTAGTTTAGTTCGTATAGTTTCTGACTTTTCCTTGGCAGATAGATTCCCAAATATTTTATATTATCATCTGTTATTTTGAATGGAATTTCTTTTTGGATCTCTTGCTGCTGAACTTTGTTGGTAATATATAAAAATACTGATGATTTATGTGGATTTATTTTGAATCCTGCAACTTTGCTAAAGTTGTGAATTGTTTCTAGTAGTTTTTTAGTTGAGTCTTTAGGGTTCTCTACATATATCATCGTGTCATCTGCAAAGAGTGATAATTTGGTTTCCTCATGACCTACTCTAATTCCTTTAATCTCTTTTTCTTCTCTTACTGCCAAAGCTAACATTTCT
>JAJPUD010000481.1:221077-248972 GCA_023553655.1 Myrmecobius fasciatus
TAGTAGAGTATTACTGTCTATTTCTTCTTGCATCTTTCTTAATTTCTCCCCTAGGAATTTGGATGCTTTTGCACTTGGTGCATATATATTTACTATTGATATTGCTACATTATCTATGGTACCCTTTAATAAAATATAGTTTCCTTCCTTATCTCTTTTGATTAGATCTATCTTTGCTTTTACTTGATCTGAGATCAGGATTGCTACCCATGCTTTTTTGTTGTTGTTGTTCACCTGAAGCATAATAGGTTCTGCTCCAACCTTTTATCTTCACCCTGTATGTGCCTCTATGCTTTAGATGTGTTTCTTGTAGACAACATATTGTTGGATTCTGGTTTTTAATCCAGTCTGCTATTTGCTTCCACTTTATGGGAGAGTTTATCCCATTCACATTCACAGTTAAAATAACTAATTCTGTATGTCCTGCCATCTTATTTACCCAAGTTATGTTTTTCCCTTTACTTTCCCCTTTCTCCCTTCCCCCCTCCTCAGTACTTTGCTTTTGATGATCACCTCCCCCAAACAATCCTCCCCCCTTTAAAGCCCCTCCCCTTTTTAAACTCCTTTCCCCTGATTCTTCTATTTTTCCCTTCTATTAGTCTTTCCCTTTCTTTTCCTCCTTTCCCTCCCACTTCCCATTAAGGAAGCTCAAGTTTCTCTGTGAAACCAAATGTGTCTGATATACTTTTTTTTTTTTTTCTTTAACGTGTGCACTTTCATTTGAACTGGTCTTAAGTCAGTGTACAGGTAAAGCTCCTCCCCTCCCCCAAGTACTGGCACCAATCTCAAAACTCAGCGGGGAGACTGTAAAAGTCTGCATTCACATATCTATGTTGGGGGCAGGGAGGGAATTTAGGGGGCCATTCTTTATGGCTCTGACAATTAAAAAAAAAAGGAACAAGTATTAAGGCGGAAGATACAAAAAGGTTTTTGTTTTGTTTTGTTTTAAAGGATTACATAATTTACATGTAAAGCAATACTAGTACCTTCCCTCCTCCCACCCTCCCCATCTGGATTTTTTGTTAAGTAGCTCCTTTGTTCTGTGTAAGAGCAGGACAACCTTCATAGAGGCAAGTAACTCTGTAACGATGCATTATACAATATTTGGAATGACTTAAAAAAAACAAAACAAAACAAAAAAAACAAATGTACAGAGTCCTGAAGATGCACTGTAGAACTTTGGGGATGTTTGCCTCCAACATACTTAGACTGCTCATCACCTTCACCGTTCCAGTTTTTAAATCCTGAGTCAAGCGCCAAAACAAATAAATAAATAAATAAATAAAACAAAACAATAGCAAAAACAAAAACAACAAAAAAAGCCATGCCAATCTCATCTCTTTTGGGCAATTATCATGTCACACCCTTTGGAAAAAACAAACAAACAAACAAACAAAAAAAACCAAACAGTCCATTTAGAAGCATTTTGTGGTGGACAATGGAGGGCCCAGATTCATCATACTCCTGCTTGCTGATCCACATCTGCTGGAAGGTGGAAAGAGAGGCCAGGATGGAGCCTCCAATCCAGACAGAGTATTTGTGCTCATGTGGGGCAATGATCTTGATTTTCATTGTGCTGGGGGCTAGGGCTGTAATCTCCTTTTGCATCCTGTCAGCAATGCCTGGGTACATGGTGGTACCACCAGACAATACGGTATTAGCATACAGATCCTTACGGATGTCAACATCACACTTCATGATGGAGTTGAAGGTAGTTTCACGGATTCCACAGGATTCCATACCTAAGAAAGATGGTTGGAAGAGAGCTTCTGGGCATCAGAACCGCTCATTGCCAATGGTGATAACCTGACCATCAGGAAGCTCGTAGCTCTTCCAGAGAAGAGCTAGATGCAGCAGTGGCCATCTCCTGTTCGAAGTCTAGGGCGACATAACACAGCTTCTCCTTGATGTCACGTACAATTTCCCTCTCAGCTGTAGTAGTGAAGCTGTACCGTCTCTCGGTGAGGATCTTCATGAGGTAGTCCGTCAGATCACGGCCAGCCAGATCCAGATGGAGGATGGCATGGGGAAGGGCATAACCTTCATAGATGGGCACAGTGTGGGTCACACCATCACCGGAGTCCATCACAATACCAGTGGTACGACCAGAGGCATACAGGGACAGCACAGCCTGGATGGCAACATACATGGCTGGGGTGTTGAAGGTCTCAAACATAATCTGGGTCATCTTTTCTCTGTTGGCTTTAGGGTTCAGGGGAGCTTCTGTGAGCAGCACAGGGTGCTCCTCAGGGCCCACACAGAGCTCATTGTAGAAAGTGTGATGCCAGATCTTCCCCATGTCATCCCAGTTGATGACAATAGCATGTTCAATGGGATACTTCAGGGTCAGAATACCTCTCTTGCTCTGGGCCTCATCCCCCACATAGCTGTCTTTCTGGCCCATGCCCACCATCACACCCTGATGTCTGGGGCACCCAACGATGGAAGGGAACACAGCCCGAGGGGCATCGTCTCTGGCAAATCCAGCTTTGCACATTCCAGAGCCATTGTCAACGAGAGCAGCAATATCATCATCCATGGCGAACTTTGAAGTGGCAAGTTTAAACACTGAAGAGAGAGAGGAGGTGGTGTCACACCTGGAGGCAGGGGGGAGGCAAGTGCACGCTGGGTGGAAGAGCTCACTGCTACCTGATATACTCTTTTAGAGCCTAATCTAATGAGAGTAAGATTTACACAATGCTCATTTCCCTCCCTTCTTTCCCTCAATTATATTAAGTTTTCTTTGCCCCTCTTCATGAGATTTTACCTTATTTTTACCTCCTTTTTTTTAACCTTATTTTACCACCTTTTCCTTCTTTTCCCCAGTATGATAGCCTTTCCACCTCTAGTTTTCTTTTTCTTATCAAAGTAATATCAAATTATACCCCCAATCTTTAAGTATCCCCATAGTAGAAATAAAGTTCTCAAGAGTCCTTTCCTTTTTACCTTTTTATGCATCTCTTGAGTTCTGTGTTTGGAGGTCGAATTTTTTGTTCAGATCTGGTCTTTTCATTAGAAATAGGTGAAATTCACCTATATCATTGAATGACCATCTCCTTCCCTCGAGGATAATGCTCATTCTAGCTGGATAGGTTATTCGTGGCTGTAATCCAAGTTCCTTTGCCCTTCGGAATATCTGGTTCTAGGCCCTTCGATCCTTCAGTGTGGAGACTGACAGATCGTGTGTGATTCTAATTATAGATCCTTGGTATATGAACTGTTTTTTCTAGCTGCTTGCAATATCTTTTCCTTGGTGTGATAGTCCTGAAATTTAGCCATGATATTCCTTGGGGATTTAATTTTGGGGTTTCTTTCAGGAGGTGATTAGTGAATCCTTTCAATGCCTTCTGATTCTACAACCTCAGGGCAGTTTTCTTTCAGGATTTCCCGGAAGATAGTGTTTAGATTCTTTTTTTCATTATGGCTTTCAGGAAGTCCAATAATCCTTAGATTGTCTTTCCTAGATCTATTTTCCAAGTCAGTTGTTTTTCCCAGGAGATATTTCATATTTTCTTCTATTTTTTTCATTTTTTTGTTTTTGTTTGATTCTTGAAGTCTTATTGAGTCTTGCATTTGTTCAGTTCTAATTTTTAATGTATTGTGTTCTTTAGTCACCTTTTTCAGCTCCTTTTGTAACTGGCCAATTTGTTCACTGCATACTTTTTCCACTTCACCAATTTTGTTTTTCAATGCATTGTTGTCTATTTCCAATTCCCTAATTTTGTTTTTCATTAAATTGGTGTCTTTATCATATCTCTTTTGGAGAACTTCTTGCACTGATCTCAATTCATTTCCCCATTTATCATCTAGCTCTCTTTTGAGATTCCTCATGCAGTCTTCCAGGAAAGCCTTGTGAAATGGGGACCAGCTTATGTCTCCCCTTGTGGCTTCCACTGTAGTTGTTTTCAGAACCTCAGGATCTGGGGTCTGCCCTTCTTTCTCGACATAAAAGCTGTCCATGATAAGAGCTCTCTTCTGCTTCTTACTCATTTTTTAGAAAGCTTGTGGTCTGTATAAAGCTAGGAAGTGCTGGCTGTGGTAGTTTTCCCTGGGGCAATTCTGCTAATTAACTTACGGTGCTGGGCAGGTCTGGCTAGAACTTTACATTTGCAGAGGTTTTTCCAATCCACCTTTTATTAAAGGCAAATCTGCCAAAGCACCTGCCTGCAATCAGGGCAGAGTGTCCCAAGTGCTTCAGAGACACTCAACAGCTGTTTAGAGTTTCTGCCATGCTGAGTCCCACCCAGTTTTCTGCCCTGTCTCCCAGACCCCCGGCAAACTGCTCACCTCCCTGCCCGACTGAAACAGACCTGCTATGAAGCTGTTCAAAGGTAACTTCTGCAAGAAATGTTTTGTGGTCCAAATATTTCTGGGTTCGTTGACTCAAAGATCACATCAGAGGCTTATTTTCTGATGATCTGAGAGAAGGTCAGAGAAGGACACAGAAGAGTCATGTCTTCATTCCGCCATCTTGGCTCCGCCCCCTATGTAGAATTTCTAAATGTGATGCTTTGGTAGAGAAACTGTAATTGTTGATAAATGGTCAAAGGATATGAACAATTTTCAGATGAAGAAATTGAAATTATTTCTAGTCATATGAAAAGTTGCTACAAATCACTATTGAGCAGAGAAATGCAAATTAAGACAATTCTGAGGTACCACTACACACCTGTCAGATTGGCTAAAATGACAGGAAAAGATAACGATGAATGTTGGAGGGGATGTGGGAATACTGAGACACTAATACATTGTTGGTGGAACTGTGAACAGATCCAACCATTCTGGAGAGCAATTTGGAGCTATGCTCAAAAAGTTATCAAACTGTGCATACCCTTTGACCCAGCAGTGTTTCTATTGGGCCTATATCCCAAAGAGATCTTAGAGGAGGGAAAGGGACCCACATGTGCAAGAATGTTTGTGGCAGCCCTTTGTGTAGTGGCTAGAAACTGGAAACTGAATGGATGCCCATCAATTGGAGAGCGGCTGAATAAATTATGGTATATGAATGTCATGGAATATTATTGTTCTGTAAGAAATGACCAGCAGGATGATTTCAGCAAGGCCTGGAAAGACTTGCATGAACTGATGCTGAGTGAAATGAGCAGAACCAGGAGATCATTATACGTGGCAACAACAAGACTATATGATGATCAATTCTGATGGACATGGCTCTCTTCAACAATGAAATGTTTCAAACCACTTCCAATTGTTCAGAGATGAAGAAAGCCATGTACATCCAGAGAGAGGGATCTGAATGTGGACCACATGGCACTTTTACTCTTTCTGTTGCTGTTTGCTTGCATTTTGTTTTCGTTTTAGGTTTTTTTTTTTCCTTCTTCCTTCTTGATCTGATTTTTCTTGTGCAGTAAGATAACTATAAATATATATGTATATATTGGATTTAACATATATTTTAACATATTTAACATGTATTTGACTACCTGCCATCTAGGGGAGGGGAAGGGGGGAGAAGGAGGGAAAAAACTTGGAACAGAAAGTTTTGCAAAGGCCAATGTTGAAAAATTACTCATAGGTTCTGTAAATAAAAAAACTTTAATAAAATTTTTAAAAAAAATTTTTAAAAAGAAACTGTAATTGTTTTCAAGTAACATACTTCTAGCGATAAGAATGTAGATCTATATTTTAGCTTCATTAATATTTGGGAGCATAACACTATTTTCCTCTATCTTAAGTAATTATAGAAAGAGAATAAAAATCTGTTTGTGTTATAAAACTTTCTAGAGGAAGAATGGGAAGACTTAGTTTTTCATTAATGGCATTTTTCTGCCCTCCCAATACACTTTATTGACACAAGTTTTATATGAGATATAAAAACATGTTCTCCTAATTGTTATAGATAGGAAGGTGAAATGATAAACAGCCAATTTTGTCAAGGACATCATCATTACAGAACCACTGGGATCATCAATTCAATCTTGCAGATTTTATACTATGAATTATTTTCTGAAGAAAAGGTTGACTGACAAAGTTGGAGATTTAAAAATAAATGAGGCTTGTTTTTATTCTACATAGAAGCTACTTCAGCATAGCTGCATAAAGTAATATAAGAGTAGTTAAAAATTAAAATGAACTAAAAAGAAAGAAAAAAGAAAGAGATGAACCAATTCTTTTCCTTTTCCTTTTCCTAACTTTCCTGCTACTGTCAAAAGTACCACCAGCTTCCTTCCCTATCCCTAGGCTCCCAATCTAGGTATTGTTCTCCATTCCTCATTTTCTCTTATATGCCCCATATCTAAAAACTACCAAATGCTTTCATTTATGTCTTTGTAACATCTCCATTCTCCCTTCTAACATTAAATCCTCTCTGGTGCATCTGGACTCTTAAAATAGTTTGCTGGTACGTCTCCTTCAAATCTTACTCTTCTTACTCCATCTATACTCTCTCCAATAAGTATCAAATTTATTTTCCTAAAATGCAGGTTTAAACCACCACCCCCCATTTGAGAAATTCCAGTGACTTTATATTATTTCCAGAATCAATTAGAAAATCCCATGTTTGGATTTTAAAGTCCTTTATAACTTGGCATTTCCCACTTTTCCAGATTTCTTAAATCTTATTCCCCTCTTTGTATACTGTGAACTACCAATGCTAATTTTGTTGTTCTTGAATTAAAACTGTCTTTCACGTCTGATATTTTCCCTTCTTCACCATTATCTCTTGGTTTCCCCAGTTGCCTTCAAATTCTGCAAAAAGCAATTCCTTAGTACTCCTTTATCTTAATGTAGGCTATAAGCCTCCAGGTGAGGAAAGAGAGACAGCACCATCATCTTATGCTCCCTACTGAGGACTCCGAACAGAGTGCTTACCAGTCCCTGACCCTGGGATACCAGCACAGTCCTGAGAAATGATTGGCTTGACCCAGCCTAGTAGTAGATCAGCCCACTGAGATACCATGCAGAAAAGGAGCTACTGTTCCAGTATATATATATGGTTTGGAAGGTGAGCTTGGTGGGGCAAATACTTGAAGAAGTCTGCTTAAGTTTGAGCTCCCTATCTCTAGGGACAGAGGGGAGAATGTGTCGTTGGTTTGGGGGAAGTTTTTGTACTTTTATTTTCACAATGTCTTTTCAGTAACTATCTCTTTTAAAAGATAATTGATATTATCTAATTAAATTGATAAGGAAGTACTAAACAATGGTATTGATGATATGGAAGAAATATTAACTAATGACTGATATTGAAAATAATATACTGGAATGAGTACTCAAGCTGACAGTATTAGACCAATGGTCCCTAACACTTTATTCCAAGAACTACTTTCAACAACACTTAAAAAAACTGTTGTGAACAATGGGGGAGGCTATAAATCCCCAGGGTCATTTGACTACTTCTTATTCTGCTCATCATAAACTTTTAGTTTATTATCTAAATGGTTTTTACTAAAAACAAACAAAAAAAACTTCCCCAATACACAATGTACATTTTATATAATAAACATTAAAAAATATAAAATTTTATACTACTTATAATTATAAAAAGTCTAAATATAAAAGTATAAAATAATAACAAATATTTTATGTGGAACATTCTATAAGAATTAAATGAGGCAATCCAGGTATATGTTTACCATCTGATATCAACATTCATATTAAATTTCTTTATTTTACAAATTTTGCCAAATATTAATAATGTCAATGAAATAAGTTACAACTTATGAGATGTTTCATATAATATAGTGACCAATTAAATTTCAATGTTGGATTGCTTTATTTGAACAAAGATTTATATTTGTCTCAACGTCAAACAAAGATGGTCTTTATTGAGTTTATTTCTGTATTTTAGAAGAAATTTAGAAAAAAGAAGAAAAAAATGAAAATGTTTACTCATGCAAATATGTGTTTTTTTTAAAAAAGGTTCTCTTCCTGAGATAGAACTTGAGCAAATATACAAAGATAGAAGGAATATTGAATTTAGAGAATAGTATGACATCCAGAATGGCTGTGGTAAAAGGAAATGAAATGAAATAAGAATAGAATGATCAAGTAAAGCCAAAATATGAGAGCTTTAAATGCCAAACTATATATACATATATATATAGTTTGGCATTTAAAGCTCTCATATATATATATATATGTATATAGTTTGGCATTTAAAGCTCTCATATATACATATATATGTGTGTGTGTGTGTATATATATATATATATATATATGTTACGGGCAGTTAGGTGGTATATTGGATAGGGTGCTGGATTTGGAGTGGGAAAGACATCTTCCTGAATTCAAATCTGGCCTCGGATACTTACTAGTTATATGACAAGTCACTTAACCCCCATTTGGCCTTTGAAAACTCATGTCCAGATAATTATGAAGTACCAGAGTATTTCAGACCATAGAAAACTTTCTTTCCCTCACCCCACTTAATAGTATCTTATTTTTTTCCAATTATATGTAAAGATAGTTTTCAACATTCATTTTTGTAAGATTTTGAGGTCTAAATTTTTCTCCCTCCTTTCCCTCCCCTCCCCAAGACCTTAAGCAATCTGATATAGGTTATGCATGTTCAATCATTTTAAACTAATTTCCATATTAGTCATATTGTGAAAGAAAATTCAGAACAAAAGGGAAAAAAACCTCAAGAAATAAGAAACAATTAAAAAGTGAAAACAGCATATTTTGATCTGCATTGTCTTTATGGTTCTTTCTTTGGATAGCATTTTCCATCACAAGTCTATTGGAATTGTCTTGGACCACTGTATTGCTAAGGGCTAAGTCTGAGAATTGATCAGCACACAATGTTTTTGTTACCATGTAGAGTTTTCTCCTGGTTCTGCTCACTTCACTTAGCATTAGTGCATGCAAGTCTTTGCAGGCTTTTCTGAAATCAGTGTGCTGATCATTTCTTATAGAACAATAATGTTCCATTACATTTATATACCATGACTTATCCAGTCATTCCCCAACTGAAGGGCACCCACTCAGTTTCCAATTCCTTGCTATCACAAAAAGAGCTGCTGAAAACATTTTTGCACATGTGGGTCCTTTCCCCTTTTTTATGATCTCTTTGGGACACAGACCCAGTAGTGGCACTACACAGCAAACTTTCTTAATAATTATATCACAAAAAGTCTAAGAACAACAATAATTAAACATACTTCCTCCTCTCTGTGCACACAGGTGACTGTAGGTACAGAGTGTGGCACATGCTATCAGTTTGTTCCCTGTGAGCTAGTTTTACTTAACTATTATTCATCATTGACCCTTGCAAAACTTTCTGTTCCAAAATTTTCCCTCCTTCCCCCTAGATGGCAGGTAGTCCAATACTTGTTAACTATGTTAAAACATATGATAAATCCAATATATGTATACATATTTATGCAGTTATCTTGCTGCATAAGAAAAATTGGATCTAGAAAGAAAAAAAAAAACCTGAGAAAGGAAACAAAATACAAGCAAACATCAACAGAAAGTATGAAATTCTATGTTGTGGTCAACATTCAGATCCCACAGGCCTCTCTCTGGTGTATATGGCTTTCTTCATCACTGAACAATTAGAATTAGTTTGAATCACCTCATTGTTGAAGAGAGCCATGTCCATCAGAATTTATCTGGGAAATAAAGGTGGTATCAAAAAGGCATCAGTAATGCATTGTTGGAGGAGCTGTGAACGGATACAGCCATTCTGGAGAACAATTTGGAGCTATGCTCAAAAAGTTATCAAACTGTGCATACCCTTTGACCCAGCAGCATTTCTATTGGGCTTATATCCCAAAAAAATCATAAAGGAAGGAAAAGGCCCCACATGTGCAAGAATGTTTGTGGCAGCCCTTTTTGTAGTGGCTAGAAACTGGAAATTGAATAGATGCCCTTCAATTGGAGAATGGCTGAATAAATTATGGTATATGAATATTATGGAATATTATTGTTCTGTAAGAAATGACCAGCAAGATGATTTCAGAGAGGCCTGGAGAGACTTACATGAACTGATGCTGAGTGAAATGAGCAGAACCAGGAGATCATTATACACGGCAACAACAGTACTATATGACGATCAATTCTGATGGACATGGCTCTCTTCAACAATGAAATGTTTCAAACCACCTCCAATTGTTCACTGAAGAAAGCCATATACACCCAGAGAGAGGGATGCGAAATGTGGACCACAACATAACATTCTCATACTCCTTGATTGATGTTTGCTTACATTGTGTTTCCTTTATCTGATATATCGTTTGTATAGATAAGATTTTTCTTGCACAACAATGATAAGTTTGGAAATATGTATACATATATTCGATTTGCCAATATTTTAACATAATTAACATGTAGTGGATATCCTGCCATCTAGGGGAGGGGTGGGGAGTTGGGGGGAAAAATTTGTAACGGAAAGCTATGTAAGGGTTATTGTTGAAGAATTACCCACACATATGTTATGCAAATAAAATAAAATTTTAAAAAAAAAGGCATCAGTAAAACATTTTTAAGAGTGAAAATATAAGTACTGGGGGAAAACAAATCATACCAGCTTTGGCATCCATTACTCACACAAAACTATTTTAAAACCACAAACAGAAATGACCCACTGTCAATCAAGATCTCTATTTTCCCCCGCTTCCCTTCTCAATCTGGAAATCCAACTGAGAATGTCACCAACATCTTTCCTGTATATTCCCCTTCCACCCCATACAGAGCCATCTCCCTAGTTCTGGCACTCATTATTATCTTTTCCCTGAACTATTACCACAGACTTCTAATTGCTGTCTCTGCCAAATGCTTCACTCCAATCCATCATTCCTTGAGATACCAAAGTGATTTTTTCCCTACCATGTCACATCCCCTATTTCCTAGTGGTTCCCTATTTATTACCTGTAGGATCAAATACAAAATCCTTTGGCATTTAAATCCCTTTACAAGCTGGCTCCTTCCTACATTTCCCTTCTAACATTCTACACACCTCCAAAAATGCAATGAAGCCATAGTAGCCTATGAACACAAACAATGCTCTATCTCCGGCCTCTCATCTACATGCCTTACCATTGGCTGATCTCTCACCTTCCTTAACTTGGTCTCAGGATCCCTGTCTTCCTCCAATAGTCAGCTTAGGAAGCCTCTCCTCACTCTTCCCCTCCGCCAAAATGTGTGCTTGCCCCTCTAAAGTTACTTCCCATCTACTCTGGATGTATCCTGTATGAATTATTTCTAGTTTCTTTGTAACCTTAGCATTTAGCATAGTGCTTGAGCATAGAATTTAAATCACTGCCAATTGACTGAATGAAGCCCAACAAGGGGAAACTGATGAATCTCATTTATGAAGGATGGTCTATGATTTTAGTGACAAATAATTCCAAAAGTGACAAATGGAAATGTGTAGCAGAAAAGTGTCTAAGATTATAATATTTAATTGTTCATCAAATAATGTAGTTTTGCCAAAACACTACTAATTATAATCTGTAAAACACTGGGTTTACTCAACTAGTAAAATATAGTATACTTGTTGTTCAGTTGTTTTCCAGTCATGTCTGACTTTTTCTGACCCCATTTGGGGTTTTCTTTGCAAAGATATTGGAGTGGTTTGATATTTTAGAGATGAGGAAACTGAGGCAAACAGTATTAAGTTTCTTGCCCAGGTTCACACAACTAGTAAGTGTCTAAAGCCAGATTTGAATTCAGGAAGATGAGTCTTACTGATTCCAAATTACTTAGCTGCCTATATACCTGGCTGGTATACTTATATAGGAAATAAAGATTTTGATATATTTTAAATCTGAAATAGTAGAAAGAAGTCAAAAGCATGTCATCAAATAGCTCCAGATCTTGTATTTTCAGAAATGAATTCAAAAAATGAAAAGCATTAAAATGAACTCTATTAGTACTTGTACCAACTTTTAAAACCAATCAACAATTATTAATTGGCTTTTTATCATGTGCTCATATTTTTTCCCCAAGAGCTTATAATACATATAGAATGAAGTTTTCATTATTTCTGTTTGGACTTTTGATCACATACTGCTTTTAAATACCAGTCAGTGACCCTGGGATACCAGCACAGACCTGAGAAATGACTGGATTGACCCACTATAGTAATAGATCAGCCCACTGGGACACTATGTCCTACAGAAAAGGAGCTACTGCTCCAGTATGTATATGGTTTTAGAGGTGAACTTGGTGAATCAAATCCCTTGAAGCAATCTGTTTAAGTTTGAGCCCCTTAACCCTTAAGGACAGAGGGAAGAATGTATCATCAGTTTGGAGGGAAGTTTTTGTACTTTTGTTTTCACAATATCTTTTTAGTAGCTACCTCTTTTAAAAGATAATTGATATTATCTAATTAAATTGATAATAGAATACTAAGCAAAGTCTAAGATCTTGGCTCCCACATCATCCTTCTTGACAGAGGTCTTTCCCATTTTCTTGGGTGTGCTTAGGTCGCATTATCTGATAGTCATTCAGAACCAAATCTCCTGTACTGAGCTTACAGACAAAGTTGAAGAACAACTCTACTCTAACCAAAAACAAGGTGTGAATGGAAACTGATGGGAATTATTTTCTTGTGTGGCTCAAAATGGAACGAACTAGAAGGTAATAATAAAGGTAGTACATATCACATTCTAAAGGACAACATTTATTTGAATGATAGCATGTCAGAGCAAACTTTCATGAGAACTTAGAGATCATTTAATTCAATTGCATTATTTTCCAGAGGAGGAAAATTAAGTCCCAAAGTCTTAAGGGACTTGTCTCAGTTCATAACACTTAGCAATATCACCTTTTGTGTGTACTCTTCCCTCATTAGATTGTAAAATCCTTATGGATGGGCACTGTCTTTTTCATATTTGTATCATCAACTCTTAGCACAGTACCTGTCATATAACAGGCATTTAAAAATATTTATTGCCTGACTGAAGCAAGAGAGCCAGGACTGAAAACTAGGCTTTCTGACTTCCTCTCAGTGTTCTTTCCTTTGCAAAGTTCTAGAACTTTTTAATCTCATTTCTTTATGTCTCCTATTTGTCTCTATTATAAACAAGGGGCAGCTAGGTGGCGCAGTGGATAGACCACCAGCCCTAAAGTCAGGAGGACCCGAATTCTACAGTCACAACATTTCTGTCTTGAAAGATTATTACAGATCTAGAGAGGCACTAAGGGTCAGAGGTAGTATTTGACCTAGGTCTTCTAATGCCAGAGCCAATCAATGCTCATCTATTTGGGGAAGAGCCAAATGAAAAATCTTTAGATGTAGCAATATTATCACAAGGGAATGATATTTTGGGGTGGCTTTTAAATGAGATTTTATATTTTGTATGTAAACATATATAAATGCTTACATATACATATATTGACATAAGCCCTGTAGAAACATTTTAAAATTTCCTGTTTAGATCCTAGAAGTATTAGGAAATTACATTTTTTCCAGTCTTTCCAGATTCTTCCATTTAGGCAAGTAGGTAAAACAAAAAATTATAGCTTTTCTTGAGGAAACAGATTAAGGGATTGATTAAACTCTAGATAAGATCAAGGCCTTTTCTACCCCTAAAGCTCTGGTCACTAATATCTACACTTATCCATTGAAAGGGATGCACACTCTTTACCTTCTGTTCAGTTTAAATTCTAATACAGAGTAAGGTGAATGGTGCAGAATGAATTGGGTGGGTCTTGAGTGGCTCAACTTTTTGCAATTTTAATCCAGATTGTATTTTAAGCTACCTTTGATAGTTAGCTGGTGCAGTGGATACAGTGCCAGGCCTAGAGTTAGAAAGACCCATTTTCCTGAGTTCAAATCTGACCTCAGACACTTACTAGGTAGGTAAGCCTGGGCATGCCACATAACTCTGTTTGCCTCAGTTTCCTCATCTGTAAAATAAGCCAGAGAACGAAATGACAAACCACTCTGGTATCTTTACCAAGAAAACCTCAGAGTCAGAGAATAAGACAGGAAGAAAAATGACTGGGAAACAAATGAAATTTCTTTGTTCAAGATTCCTATAAACAGAATTAAAATTATCTTAGGGACAGAGAATTATGTCAGAAGGCATAGAAACTATGCCAGTTTGGGCATTTTGGTTATTAAATTAGTATTAAATAAAATTGTTTCTGTCAATACTTGAGCTTAAAAACATAGAGGACAGGATTAGCATTGATATTTTTTTCTTCAGCAACTCTAATATAAATATATAAAATGGAATTATGATTACTGTTATTATTGCAATTGTTACTTCCTTGTATATCTAATGTTCCCTTAGGTTGCATGTCTATATCCCTGAGAAAGACAGGTATATGATGAGACTGTGCTGCTGAGCTATTCTGAGGTCTTGGTCACACAAAATGATTTCAGGCTCACAGACAGATTGGAAGTGGTCTTAAGTCACTTAGTCTAACCTGATTTTACATTTGGGAAAATTAAAGAATGCAAAGATGAATTGATCAAAAGACTACAGTTAAAGCTATGTGGGGTTTTTTTGTGTGTGTTTTTTTTCCAGTAGCGATATATGAGATTTGGACTATAAGGAAAGGTTAGTGCTGCCGAGTCAGTTGTTGAATTGTGGTAATGGAGAAGACTTTTATCCTTAGACAACCAGGAGATCAAATCACTCAGTGCTTAAAGAAATTAATTAAGGCTATTCACTGAAAGGCCAAATAGTGAAACTGAAGTTTAAATGCTTTGGTCACATAATTAAGGAGACAGAACTCATTGGAAAAGTCCCTGATGTTGGGAAAGACTGAAGGCAAAAGGAAAAGGGTACAGCAGAGGACAAGATGGGTAGATAGTGTCATGGAAGCAATGAACATGAGCTTGGACAGACTTGGGGAGATAGTGAAAAATAGAAAGGGTTGGCGTGTTATGGTCTATGGGGTTATGAAAAGTTAGACAAGGGGCAGCTAGGTGGCACAGTGGATAGAGCACCAGCCCTGTTCAAATCTGATCTCAGACGCTTAACACTTCCTAGTTGTGTGACCCTGGGCAAGTCACTTA
Organism: Myrmecobius fasciatus; assembly: GCA_023553655.1. NCBI lineage: Eukaryota > Metazoa > Chordata > Mammalia > Dasyuromorphia > Myrmecobiidae > Myrmecobius > Myrmecobius fasciatus. Next base: position 236,010 of record JAJPUD010000481.1, read on the forward strand.
ACCTCAATTGCCTCAGCAAAAAGCAAAAAAAAAAAGTTAGACAAGACTGAATAACTCAACAACAACAAAGACCCTTACACAAATAACACCCAGCCTTACCTGTCCATCCTAAACTTCTCTCCCAATTTTCAAGAATTATATAATTCTCTTTTTGGCATCCAAAGTATTAAAATAACTTAGGCAAAATTGCTTACCTTTCCTGGCCATTTTGAACTCTCACTCATACCAAGGACCGTGTTATGCAGAGGAATATGATGTTCAACTGAGTATTTATTTCATAAAATCATAGGATCTTAAAGATTTCTAAAAAGTCTTAAAATCAATTATTTCAATTCATTCATTTCAAAGGTGAGATCTAGGAAGTATTTTGCCCAAGGATATGCACTTAATTTTTGAGGAGTGTCTCTCTCTCTCTCTCTCTCTCTCTCTCTCTCTCTCTCTCTCTCTCTCTCTCTCTCTCTCTCTTTCTCTCTCTCTCCCTTCCTCCCCTCCCTCTCTTCTCCTCCTTCTCCTTCTCCTCCTCCTTCTTCTTCTTTTTCTAGGGTGGAGGCGGAGGCGGATCTACCTTGTGTAAAGGGATCTAATTTCTTCTAGTCTTGCCTCAGGCTTTGCTCTCTTTGAAGTTTTTATCTGAGCAGCTGAGGATACCAGTGGGATACAAATTATCACAACAGAACAGTCAGACCTGCCCAGGGCCAAATGTTATTAGCACCAAGGGTAAATACCTTACCCCATTCTCTTGGATTTTCTACTAATGACATATGAATGTCTCAGTCTGAAACATTTCTATTCAGACTCACAATCAATAATTCTCTAGAAGGATCAGAAAGAAGTCATTAGAGACAAGGTCTCAGTTGCTAAAGGAACACTTAGAAGAAAAAATAATTTTGTGGGCTTGATAACCTGAATAATGATGAATATTTCCTAAGTGTCTTAAGTTTAATAAACCCTTTGATGTCTGATTTGCTTTGAAACTCTAGGTAACAATACTCAGAGAACAAGAGAAACTGAAAAAGAGAGCTGGAAGAAGAGTAACATGTACCATAATCACTTCAGATTTTCTTCTAAGGGCTTTCTTCAAAGCACTTTATTTGTTGTTGGGTAGTCATTTTTCAATTGAGTCTGACTCTTCGTGACCCCACTGGGGATTATCTTGGCAGAGATACTGGAGTGTTTTGCCATTTCCTTCCCCAGCTCATTTTACAGATGAGGAAACTGAGGCAGACATCGTTAAGTGATTTGCCAATCTAGTAAATGTCTAAGATCAGATTTGAACTTTGATCTCCCTGATTCCAGACTCAGCACTCTATCCACTGTACTATCTTGCTGCCTCGGAGCCAAGTCCAGAGCCAAGGGGCTCACTATTTGCCTTATAGTTGCGTTAGAGGTCTCGAAGCTAGTCTGCTGATCCATAGGCTTCTGAACCAGGACAGAGTAGTCAATGCTGTATTTTGGCTAAAAGTCTCCCAGTAGATTTCCCTGGTGTGTGAGGGCCTCTCCCCGTCCCCAGTCCCTATGCTACACCTGTGCTAGGCTGCCTCCCCCCTGCCTGACTGAGACAGACCTTTCCTAAAATTTTTCTAAAATATCTTCCACTAGAAATTTATTATACTCCAAATATTTGTGGGTTCTGTCACTCCAAAACTTATACAGAGGCTTGATCTAGAATTGATCTGAGGGAAGCCAGGAAGAGCTCAGGCAAAATTCTGTCTACTCTCTGCCATCTTGGCTCCACCCTATTCTAATTGTTTTTAATTTGCTCAGGCTTCCACAACATACCAGAATTTAGAGGATACAGACAAAGCAGTTCTTGAGGGAAATTTTTTATCTCTAGATGGTTACTTGCATAAAAAAGAAAAAAAAAAAAAGAAAAGAAAATCAATGAATTGGGCTTGCAATTAAAAAAGCTAAAAAAATTTTTTTAAACCCCAATTAAGTACTAAATTTGAAATTTTGAAAATAAGAGGGAAGATAAAATTGAGTCAGAAAACTATTGAACTAATGAACAAAAGTTGATTAGAAAAGGGAAAGAAGAAAATCAAAGTGCTAGTATCAAAAATGAAAAGGGAGAACTTCCCACCAACGAAGAGGCAATTAGAACAATAATTAGAAGTTATTTTGCCCAACTTTATGCTAATAAATCTGATCATCTAAGTGAAATGGATGAATACTTACAAAAACATAGATTGCCCAGATTAACAGAAGAGGAAATTAATTACTTAAATGGTCCCATTTTAGAAAAAGAAACTGAACAAGCAATTAATCAATTCCCCAAGAAAAAAATCTCCAAGGCCAAATGGACTTACAAGTGAATTCTACCAAACATTTAAAAAAACAATTAATTCCAATACTATGCAAACTCTTTAGAAAAAAATAAAGAAGGGGTCCTACAAATTCCTTTTATGACATAGATATAGTGCTGATACTGAAATCAGGTAGAGTCAAATTAAGGGAAATTGATCCCCAATGAATATTGATGTGAAAATCTTAAATAAAATATTAGCAAAGAGATTATAGCAAGTCATCACCAGGATAATACATCATGACCAAGTAGAATTTATACCAGGAATGCAAGGCAATATTAGAAAAACTGTTAGCATAATTGATTTTATCAATAACCAAATTAACTGAAATCATATTGTTATCTCAACAGATGAAGAAAAAGCATTTGACAAAATTCAGCACCCATTCCTATTAAAAAAAAATTTAGAGAGTATAGGAATAAATGGAGTTTTACTTAAATAATCAGTAGCATCTATTTAAAATTATTAGCAAGCATTTTATGTAAATGGGGATAAACTAGAATCATTCTCAATAAGATCAGAAGTGAAACAATGTTGCCCACTATCATCATTACTATTCAATATTATATTAGAAATGTTAGCTTTAGTAATAAGAGAAGAAAAAAAGTTAAAGGAATTAGAGGAATAAGGAAACAAAATTATCACTCTGCAAATTACATGATGGTTTACTTAGAGAATTCTATAGAATCAACTAAAAAACTACTAGAAACAATTAACTTTAGCAAAGTTGTAGGATGTAAAATAATCCACATAAATTATCAGTATTTCTATATATTATCAACAAAGTCCAGCAGCAAGAGACACAAAGAGAAATTCCATTTAAAATAACTAGAACACGTAAAATATTTGGGAGTCCATCTGCCAAGACATAGCTAGAAACTATATGAATACAATTATAAAGCACTTTCCACACAAATAAACAATCTAAATAATTGGAAGAATATCAATTGCTCATGGGTGGCAAAGCTAATATAATAAAAATTATAATTCTACCTAAATTAATCTACTTATTCAGTGATACACCAATCAAATTGCCAAGAAATTATATTACTGAGCTAGAAAAAATAACAAACTTCATCTGGAAGAACAAAAGGTCAAGAATTTCAAGGGAATTAATAAAAAAAAATGCAAATTAAAGTGGCCTAGCTGTACTAGATCTAAAACTACATTACAAAACCATTGGGTATTACTGTTCTATAAGAAACAATCAGCAGGATGATTTCAGAGAGGTCTGGAAAGACTTGCATGAACTGATACTAAGTGAAGTGAGTAGAACCAGGAGAACATTGTACACAGCAACAAGAAGATAATACTATGATTGCTTCTGACAGATGTGGCTCTTTTCAATAGTAAGGAGATTTAAAAGGCCAGTTCCAATGGTCTTGTGATGAAGAGAGCCATCTGCACCCAGAGACAGAAGTGAATGTACTGAGTGTAGATCATAACATAGTATTTTCACCTTTTTTATTGTTTGCTTGCTTTTTATTTTTTTCCTTTTTTGAGTTGATTTTTCTTGTGCACATGGTAATTGTAGAAATACATATATAAGAATTGCACATGTTTAACATATTTGATTACTTGCTGCCTAAGGGAGAGGATGGGAGGAAGGGAAGGAAAAAAAATTTGGAACACAAGGTTTTGCAAAGGTGAATGTTGAAAATTATGCATATGTTTTGAAAATAGCTTTAATCAAAAGAAAAAAAGAAAAGAAAAGAAAGCTGTGACACTAACATATGGTTGGTGGAGTTGTGAACTGATTCAACCTCCCTGGAAAACAATTTGGAATTATGCCCAAAGGGCTATTGGACTGTGCATACCCCTCCATCCAGCCATTTCTTTACTGGGACTATATCCCAAAAAGATCAGAAAAAAGGGAAAAGGATCCGCATGTGCAAAAAATGTTTGTGGCAGCCCTTTTTGTAATGGCAAGGAACTGGAAACTGAGCAGAAGCCCATCAGTTGGAAAATGGCTGAATAAATTATGGTATATGAATGTCATGGAATATTATTATTCTGTAAGAAACGACCAGCAGGATGATTTCAGAGAGACCTGGAGAGACTTGCATGGACTGATGCTGAGTGAAACGAGCAGAACCAGGAGAACATTGTATATACAGCAACAAGATTATATGATGATCAATTGTGATGGATATTGCTCTTTTCAACAGCAAAATCATTCAAGCCAGTTCCAATTATCTTGTGATGGAGAGAGCCATCTGCACCCAGAGAGAGGCCTGTGGGAACTGAGTATGGATCACAACATAGCATTTTCACTCTTTTTGTTGCTGTTTGCTTGCTTTTTGTTTTCTTTCTCTTTTTCTCTTTTTTTTTTTTTTTGCTTTTTGATCTGATTTTTCTTGTGCAGCATGATAAACGTGGAAATATGTATAGATGAATTGTACATGTTTAACATTTATTGGATTACTTTCTGTCTTAGGGAGGGGAGAAAGGGGAAGAAGAAAAAATTTGGAACACAAGGTTTTGCAAGGGTGAATGTTGCCAACTATCTATACATATCTTTTGAAAATACAAAGCTAAAAAACCTTTTTTTCAAAGTATCATTGAAACAAGATTCATATTTCCTTCAACTTTCTTGCACCCTCCATATATAGAAATATCCACGGTAAAAATTAAGTATAGCCAAAGACATACTTCTACACTTTGTGTCAGAAAATGTATCTCTTACTCTGTACTTAGAGTTTGGCAATTGGTCATCTGCATTGCTTACTGCTCATAAGTCCTTCAAAGTAGTTTTCCTTTTCGATGTTGTAGTCTTTGTATAAATTTGCTTGTTGCAATCCAAAAGTTAGAACAATTAAGTTCTCAGGTTTTTCTGAATCTATTTTTTTTATTATTTTCTAAAATACAATAATACTTCTTTACATCCATGCAATATAATTTGTTCAGAAATTTGCCAATTGATGGAAACCTATGTCATTTTTAGTTTTGGCCAGCAAAAAAGCACTGATATAATTATTTTGATAAGATGGATTCTTTCTTTTTTTCTTTATTCTTTTTGGTTTATAAGATTAATAAAGACATTATCGAGTACAACAATATACAAAGGTTGGTAACTTTTGGTATAGTTTTGAACTTATTTCCAGAATTTATTTGATCATACTCATAGCTCATAGTTCTATGTGTATGTCCTCTCATAGCCCCTCCAACAGTTGCTAGTTTCCTTTGCTATTATTGTTTCAATCTCCTTTGAGAATCACTTGTTTATATTGTCTGATAATTTATTTTTGGGAGAATGGATCTTGTTCTATATTTGTATCAATTCATTCACTATTTATGATAAAAGACCTTTATTAGAACAACTTACTACAAAGATTGTCCTCCCACTCCCACATATATAACTGATTCCCTTAAAATTCTATCTGTATTGATTTTCTTTGTGCAAAATAATTTGATTTTTTAAAATTAAAACTGTCCATTTAAAAAAAAAATTAGAGTCTGCTTATGCATGACACTTTACTATTCATCTTAACATCACAGGGTCACAATTCTATAGCCAGCACTTAGAGATCATTTACTTCAAACTTCTTATTTTAGATAAAAGTGTTTCAAACTATTACCCACCTAATTGATCTAATTAATGAATAACATTAGGTGATACTGATATGGCTGATGTAGATACCAGATGATGGTAGGCACCAAAAGCTGGGATTCGATCATATGAAGAATTCACAATAGCCATTCTCTTTGACAAAAGGTAGATTTATTTAGGGGAATAAGTTACAGGCAAAATGAAGGGACTCAACAGACACCAGGAATAGTAAATATGAAATAGATTGGGAGAGCATAGAAAGGGATTTTAGTAATTAATGATGAAAAGGGCAACTTCTCTAGTAGAGAAAGGAAACACCCATGAGGTTGGGGCAGGCCCTTTAACTGGCAGGCTAAATCCTGAAACCCCAAAAGAGTTAGGAGAAGTGGGGTCAGAAAAGACAGACACCACAAGGCATGGTGGGATTAAGAGAGACCACATGGCATGGGGGAAGGGTAAAGAGAAAGACACTACAAGGCAGAGTGTAGTGGCAGACTCACCCAAAGGAGGGCAGTGAGTAAGTCATAGCCATAAATAAGTTTTATAGGGAAAATTTAACCTCAGGGACATGACTGTGATTTCTGACGGGACCTCATCTGATTTTGAACTGCCTTAGTCATTCTGTAACTGGCTAGAATTCACTAAACCAATTATATATCCACACTTTGCTCCTGACTACTTCACTTTGTTAACAGACTGTTTTATAACTTGTCCATCTCATCATACATTGACCCTCTAAAGTCCAATAGTCAAGAGGTAAGTTTATTTTCAGTTGAAATCCCCAGGTCAATTCTTTTATTCAGTCAGTGGTATCATAAAATAGGATGGTTTTTTGTCTCACATTTGTTCAATATTAGACATACTGGATCAATTTTCTGCAAGAATGAGTCCAGTTTCAAAACTAATTCTAGCTGAAATAGAACTGATCTATAATTCTGAAGCATACTCAAGTTCCTCACTCAAAACATACAGAAAATGTTAACATCTGCTTAATGTTATAATTTGCTGTAATTTGTATAATTTTCTCATCATTTAATAAGAGGCGGATTTCTCCTACAGGATTAGTATGGATCTTCATACTATGCTATTTTTAACTTTTTTCTGATGTTTATTAGTTGTCATTAGTCTCTGAGACTTTTATTTAAGACACATAAGATTAGTCATTGTTAACAAAAATGTAGACTTGAGGTAACTAAAGCTACACAGAAGAAAATGCTTTTAGACATTTTCCTTATTACTAATATTTTTTTAACATCTTGTTATTCTTTAATACATTTTCTAGTAAATAAACTCCCAACAGTCCCAGCTTGAGATGTCAGAAGAATATCGAAGGTAAGATGCTCTTTAACAGGAATTCTAAACCTTTTTTTCCTTGAATATTATCTCCAATTTATCCTCTCTATATATTGTTTGTACATAGTTTGCATAGTCTAATTCATGTGACTATGAATTCCTTGACAGAAGCTGTCTCTTGCTCTTTGTTTTTACTCTAAGAGTTTTGTTTAATCCCTGATATATACTTGGCACTTCATGATTGTTTGTTGGTTTGACTTGACTTGTTATGGAACCCTTTGGCATTCTGGTAAAGTTTGTAAATCCTTTCTCAGAATAATGTTTTTAATTGCATAAAACAAAATACAAGTAATTATAGAAGCCAATTAAACAGAAATAAAGATGTAAGTCCATGGACCCCTAAAATTTATTCACAGACCTCCCCAACATGCAGGGCCTTATCCTTTAGATAGATGAGAAACTTAGGACTTTCATATAGTTTATAAAGTAGAGGGAGTAAGAAATATTTAGGAATCATACAAATATAAATTTGAAGCCATGAGATTAAAAGATATATGCTCATGAAAGACATAATAGCATAACATATACTACTTTTTAAAGTCTACACACTAGATAATCAACCAAACAGTAAATCAAACCCTATATGTGGCATTTGTCTATTTCTAAAGTATAAGTGTTCACACTGAAAAATTAACAATAGGCTCTCCTGGGCACTATACAAATGTTTTTTTTTTTTTTTAATTTTTTTCCCTCCTAAGTATAAATACTATATGAATAAATTCTACTTTGGATAAATAGGGGGAAAATTTTGTTCAATAAATGTTTCTATTCAATTTTTTTTTAAACTTCACATTTGTATGGCGCTTTGCATCCATAGAATTGAGATTCACTATTTTGAGATAGTCACTACCAATATTATCATCCTATTCTCAAAGATGAGAAGGTTTGTGACTTGCCTATGTACCTAATGAGGTACATAAGAGGTACTTGAACTCAAGTCTTTTGAACTCTTAAGCTTTATTGTCTACTACACTACCCATGTATATATTTTATGTTCATTCAACAAACATTTATTGAGCATCTACCATCTGTACAATCTTAAATCCTTAGGAGTAATAATCTTCTATTTTAACGATAATGGTCACAAACTTTAATAATTCTAGAATTTATTACAACACCAAGAAAAAAACTTTAATTTCAAGTAAATAAATCCTGCAAGAAGAACACTGAAATTTTTAAAATGTAGAGAGGAAGGAAAGAATCTAGAAGTCCTACTGCTTGTATGGAGTTTATGCACTTTAATAAATGTATGACTATGATATAAAATTAAAGAAAAAATGGAAGAGGAAACATGTTTTTAAGCAAAAGGAGAAAAACACAGTAATGAGTAAAAGTGAGAAGCAAAAGAAATGTGTTTCATTTTGGTAAGAATGATACAATGCTTTAAAATGGCAATTCAATGCCTAGATAAAGCATGTACTAAGAAACAATTATGTAAATGGTAGATGAGAATTTTTGCAGCTAAAAGAATCTGCTCTGTTATACAAATAGGCGACTAGTTTCTTCCTGGGGACATAAAATTGCTGTGATCATTTTACATTGCTAGGCAAGCTAACACTTAAGTTTTACTGTCTTTAGAAAGGTAAGCTTTCTCTGTTAAAGGAGGCCTTAATGGACTTCTTCCCCCAATTTGTGATGCAAATTATTTTTGATTAAAGAATAAAGTGAGGGAGGCAGAGCCAAGATGGCAGAATAAAAGTAGGAACTTGCCCAACCTCTCCCCAAAACTGCTCCAAATTCCTTTAAATAATGACTCTAAGCAAATTTTGGAGTGTCAGAACACCCCAAAGGATGGGCTAGAATATTTTCCAGATGAAAAGAATTTAGAAGGTCAGCAGGAAAGGTTTGTGACCCCAGGGTGGGAGTTCATCGGGCAGTCCAGATGCAGGCCATACTGGTGCAGCCCTGGACCCAGCCCTAGTCCCAGTCCTGGCCTGAGGCCCAGCTAGATCTCTGAATCAGGAGCAGTACTGGTGGTTTCAGTACTCTCAGCCCAGAGACACCAAAGAGGACCCGGAAGGTCAGCAGAATTCTGTGGAACCAGGTTGGAAGCCTAGTCCATAATCCCAGGGCAGGCTGCCCCAGGGCAGCCCCACCCCAGCCCCCCTGGCCCAGGCCCCAGCCTGGGAAGAAGGACTTCTGAATCAGCAGTGACGTTAGAGGCTTCTTTTATCCTCTATTCCAGAATCTAGGGTCTGTGGCAACAGGGTGGGAGTCTGGTGTGCAGTCCCAGTACAGTGTACCCAAGTGCAGTCCTGGGCCCAATCCCAGGACCCCAGCATTAGAAAAGGAGACTTCTGCTGAGTCAGCACACTAGATTTTATAGCTATAGGGAGGCAGGGACATCCTAACAGCTCCAGGGCAGAAGAGGTCTTGTCCTAAGAAGGATCTCAGAAAACAGCTGCACTAAACCCCTGAAGATTGGGACAGTGCCCCCTCCATCCTGGACACAGAGCCCTACTTTAACAGAGTTAAAAGCAGAGTAATAGGCTAGAAAATGAGCACACAATAGAAAATATTTCTGACCACTGAAAGTTATCATGGTGACAAGGAAGATCAAAACATATACTCAGAAGAAGATAACAAAGTCAAAGCTCCTGCATCCAAAGCCTCCAAGAAAATAAGAATTGGGCTCAGGCCATGGAAGAGCTCAAAAGGGACTTTGAAAATTAAGAGAGATAGAGGAAAAAACAGGGAAAAAATTGAGAATGGTACAAAAGGAAATGCAAAAAGCTAATAAGGAGAATGAGAAGAATGTCTTTAAAAGCAAAATTAGCCAATTAGGAAGAGAGGTGCAAAAGCTCACTGAGGAAAATAATTCCTTAAAAAATAGAAATGAGCAAATGGAAGCTAATGACTTTATAAAAAATCAAGATACAATAAAGCAAAACCAAAAAAATAAAAAGTTAGAGGGAAAAATGTGAAGTATCTCATTGGAAAAACAACTGATCTGGAAAATAGATCCAAGAGAGATAATTTAAAAATTATTGGTCTACCTGAAAGTCATGATCAAAAAAAGAGCTTGAACATCATATTTCCAGAAACTATCAAGGAAAACTGTCCTGATATTCTTGAATCAGAGGGTGAAATAGAAATTGAAAGAATCCACTGTTCACTTCCTGAAAGAAATCCCAAAATGAAAACTCCCAGGAATATTATAGTCAAATTGTGGAACTCCTAGGTCAAGGAGAAATATTGCAAGCATCCAGAAAGAAACAATTCAAGTCTAGTGGAGCCACGCTCAGGATAATCCAAGATTTAGCAGCTTCTACATTAAAGGACTGGAGGGCTTGGAATATGGTATTTCAGAGAGCAATGGAGCTAGGATTGGAACTAAGAATCACCTAGCCAGCAAAACTGATTATAATCCTTCAGAGGAAAAGGTGATCATTCAATGAAACAGGATTTTCAAGCATTTGTGATGAAAAGGCTAAAGCTGAATGGAAAAATCTGATTTTCAAATACAGGATTCTGGAGAAACATGAGGTAATCAGGAAATTGATATCATAAGGAACTTAAGGTTTATTTACATTCCTACATGGGAGGATGATGCTTGTAACTCATTAGAATGTTATAATGGCAGTTTAGAAGGAGTATATATAGATAGAGGGCATTCATATAATTTAAATATGAAGGAAGAATATCTTTTTTAATAATGAAATTAAGGGGTAAGAGAGGAATATACTGGGAGAAAAGGAGAGGGAGAAGTGGAATGGTGCAAATTATCTGCCTTAAAAAAGAGACAATAAAAAGCTTTTACAGTGGAGGGGAAAAGGGAGACAAGAGGGTGAGTGGGTGAAACTGACTCTCATTTGAATTGGCTCAAATAGAAAATAACATACATATTCAATAGGGATATAGAAATGTATTTTACCCTGCAGGAAAAGAGGAGGGGAATGGGATATAAGAAGAGGGAAGAATGATTAAAAAGAGGGCACTTTGGGAGAAGGAGTGGTCAGTAGTAAAACACTTTTGAGAAGGGATTAGATGAAAGGAAAGAGATAAATGTGGAAAAATAAAATTAACAATAGTAATTGTAAAAAAAAAATTTGGAAGCAGGTTTCTCTGATGGAATATTATTATTCTCTGGGAAATGATGACAATGTTCTCAGGGGAAAAAAATGAACCTGGAAAGTCTTCCATGAACAAAGGAAATTATACTGTATACAAAGTAATAGCCATGTTCTGGGATGACCAGATATAAATGACTTTGTTACTGTCAGTAGTACAATCATCCACAATTACTCTGAAAGACTGAAGATGAAAAATCCTATCCATATCCAGAGAAAGGAACTGATTGTATCTGAATATAGACTGAAGGATTCTCTCTTTCTCTTTTTTTAACTTAATTTTTCTTGAGGGTTTTTATTTTTATTAGGGAAGAAGATTTTTTTTCACAACTTGATTTTGTTTTGAATGTTACTGGAGAAACATTAAATAAAGAAAAACAAAAAAATCAATAATGCAGAAAGAAGGTGAGACAGGTGTCAGTCTCATCTTTAATGATTTTCAATAAAAGACTCCACTCTACATCTGCAAAAAAAAAAAAATTAAAAAAATAAAATGGGTATTGTGTATATTTACTTTGAAATTACTTTGTACTTACAAATATAATTTGGCCTGATTTTGGAATTAATGAAAGAATTCCATCAAGATATTATCAGATGAGCTGGTGAGGGTATGGAGGAGAATAACTTCCTCACATCCAGTGTAAGTCAAGTGAAGCTTTCCAAATACATGCTCTCTAAATAACCTTTTAACCAGACCTACCTAGGTATTATGTCTATGGCTACTTAAATAACTATTCTCATGGCAAATAATTTACTAATTCTGTAAGTTTCTTGAAAGACAGGCCAGGAAGAGGAAGAAAAGAGATAAGAATGGATACTTGGATACCTGGACAGAAGATACTTCACAAAATGAAAACTCTATGTGTTCAAACCACAATCAGAATTTCAAGCAAATAGGTTAGTTGAACTGGTGACTTCAATTAATCTTCTAGAAAAGAATTGTTTAGCTCAGAATTCTGAAGTCCAATTAGCTTGTTCTCAGTACAGGATTATTACCAATTTGTCAATAAACAAAATCAGGATGTATCTTTTATTCATCATTCACTACTAATGGGGAGTCTTTTATGATTCCCTATGAACTATGTCACCTAAAAAGAAAAGTTAAGTAGAGAGACTAAAAGGGGATGGAGCAATGAGTCACACTCATTACTATTAACCTTTCATTGGGAGACCTCCTACAGTTTCTCAATTGCCAAGAAATAGTAAAAATAGACTATGGAAGGCAATCTGATTTTGCATGGTTTTTCTTGAGGCTGAAGAGTTCTGCTATCTTGTCATGTTACCAGAGAGTAATGAGGTCCTAAACTGATGAGTCAAGATCTGACATTACACTATCCTGGAAGATTTTTTGTCTAAAATTTCCTGAAGCCAAGTATGAAGGGCAACCTCATTAGTCAGTATGCATTTGGGCCAGGTGTTTGGACAAAGGTCATTCCCATCACATAGAAAAATGAACAAAGTCAGACATAGCCACTCAATGTCAAAAGCTTCCTGCTAACTTGTTTTTTTCCTTCTCAAAACATCAGTACAATCTCTTTTTTTGAAAGCATTCTCCATAAAAATGTGATACAATCTCTGTTCACATGTTCCAAACATACCTCTGAGAAGCCTCTCCTGAATCTAGCTAAGTAAATACACACACACACACACACACACACACACACACACACACACACACACACACACA
>JAJPUD010000481.1:248982-279291 GCA_023553655.1 Myrmecobius fasciatus
ACACACACACACACACACACACACACACACACACACACACACACACAGTTTGTTGGATGGCAAGAAATTTACACATAATTCAAGATAATCCCACATCTTACTTCTTTCAGTAAAGGCTAATACTGAAAAACAATGCCTGATTCCCTAAAACCTACCTTCATGTTTCTCCCTTTATCCTGAATTTCTTTTCTGCCTCTGGACTAAAACTGATACTTCAATCAAATATCACTCTCATTCTGTCTTAATATTACTCTACTTACTACTTACTCCTTTAAGCCAGGTTAAATTCTTAATCTGGGGGAAGACCATGGAGAGATGTCAGGGAGTCTGGAAACTTGGATGGAAGAAAAAAGACATCTTTATTTTTACTAAGCCCTAACTAAAATTTAGCATTTCTTTGAATTATTTAAAAACATTATTCTAATAAGAAATCCATAGGCTTCATAACTCCAGAAAATTAGTAAGAATCCCTATTTTTATCCTAATTTATTTTGGGGAAGAGGTATATTCTGGACCAGTGATTCCATTTCTATGGGAAATTTCCTCTATAAATATATATCAGAACCTGCAATGCAGTTTATAATCTTGGAGAAGTTCCTAGGGCACTAAGATTTTAAGCAACTTGCTGAGCATCCTACATACAGTATTTATCAGAAGCAAGATCTGAATGTTAATAAAACTAGCTACTGTTTATATGGCACCTATTATATACCAGGCACCATGTTAAGCATTTTAAAAATGTTATCTCATTTGAACCTCACAAAAACCCTAAGAGATCGGTATTTTTTTTTCCTTTTTATAGTTGAAGAAACTGAGAGAAAATGAAATTAAGTGATTTGTCTTAGTTGTTATTATTTTGTTATTTTTTGGTCATGTCTGATTCTTTGTTTACCCCATTTGGAGTTTTCTTGGCAAAAGTACTAGAGTGCTTTATCCTTTCCCTTTTCAGCTCATTTTACAGATGGGGAAACCAAAGCAAAGAGGGGCATGTGACTTCCCAGGGTCACACAGCAAGTAAATGTCTAAAGCCAGATTTGAATTCAGAAAGATGACTCTTCCTGACTCCAGGTCCAGCACTCTCTCCAATGTACCACCCAGCTGCCCTAAGTTTTCCAGCAAGAGAGTCCACTGCAGTAGGCAAGCTTAAGTTTCTCAGAATGGCATACTACCCTCATATTTTGTGTTCTATCTTTTCTCCCCCAAGTCACACACATGAGCATGGCTGCCTAAAATGTCTTGACTCAACTTGAAACAAACTTTCATATTTGTTAATCACAATGCTCCAAACTCATTATATACCGTATGTTTAACTTGGGACTAGATAAGGAATCCTATAAGTTTAGAGGAAAAATTCTATCACAACTCACAGTTGGCATGGGCAACTGAAGTGACAGATCTTAAAGAAGTGTCTCCTGTCTCACAGGGATCTTCTGAACCCTAATATAACACAAAAGAAGTGCTTTGTGGCTTATGGGGGTGATCATAAACTGGTTTTATATAACCACTAAAACATGAAAATTCTTATTAAAAAACTGACATCAAAAAAGTATAAACAAAAGAGTCAAATTCATATTAGAGTCTCAAAATTTTGAATCTACTTTAAATACTCTAATAAAACACATTCTGTAACAACATAAAAGTTACAAAGCAATTTCACACACACACACAAACAAATATACCCACAGAAAGGTATACATAAAGCATAGGCTGTGGTAACAATGGCTCTTCCTTCAAGACTTCAAAACCATTGCTCTGCTGCTACCTCTCCTTGGAACATCCAGTTGTGCTGTGTCTTCTCAACCTCAAATAACCCTGTTAGGCCTGCTCTCCAATTGGCAAGTTCCTCCTAGAGTCTCCATTTTGAAGAGAGGCTCAGGTTATCTCCAACTCCAATCACTCCAGTTTCTGAATTTCAAAAGCCTACTCCTGTTGGGAACCTTCAATCCCTAGCCCCCAATTTCTTTTTTCATCTAGCTGTATCCCTGGTACATAATAAGTAATTAAGCCTCCCTCCCTCCTTTCCTTCCTTCTTTCTTCCCTTGTTTCTTTTCCTCCTTTATTTTTTTCCTTTTTCCCTTCCTTCTTTTCCTTCCCTCTTTTTTCTTTCTTCTCTTCCTTCCCTTTTTTCTTTTCCTTCCATTCTTTCAAACAACAAGTAAACAACATTGTTTTGGTCATGTTATAATCATATAGGGTAGGTGACTTTTGTGCTTTTAGTCAAAAAGCATTTTATCTCCTTAAGGCAAAGGAGAAGTAAGTAACAACTTGCCAAAGCAATGAAGGTCAATGGAAGCTGATGAGGAATCACACAAATGATAAAATTTCTACAATCCTGAATGCTGGCAGATTTCTATATTCAAGCACAACTTAACAAGTTCAGTGAAAACATTGAGCAGCGACAAACTTTTGGAACATATCAGAATGTAACACCAATTCATTTCTCTACTACCAGGTGGATTTGAAATATAAGAAGTCATTCTAATTTTTAAAAAATGCTTTGTTTAGAATTGTTCACCGTGTGTAGTTCAGACACCCTTGAGGGTCTCCAATACCCTTTTAAGGCATCTACAAAGTTAAAATCATTTGTATAATCATATTTAAATACTCTGACATGGTAAATATTAATAGATATAACCTACATAAATAAAAGCTACAGGAAGGGGGAATCCTCAATAATGTTTAAGAGTGTAAAGGATCCTGAGATCCAAAAGCTTAAGAAGCCCAGGCTTAGAGTATTGAAGGAATGGAAAGTCAAGAGAGCCTGTATTTCAGTCCAACCCTGTCCACTCACTACTTATGTGACTAACTGTTTGTGCCTCAAAATCACCTTAAAAAGATAATAGAAAAAGGAGGGCAAAGGAGAAAGGGCTTAGAATACATTTTCTCTATGGTCTTATATTCTATATGGTCTAATATTCCAAGAATCTCTAAAAATTTAGACCTGTCTACAAAAAATAAATCTACCAAAAGGATGCTTTATAAGGCCCTATGAGCAAATTAAGAGTTTAAATCGTTATACTAGATTTTCTTTTTGGGAAATAATTCGAGAGTTAAAAATAATCATTAAAATAAAGGATAAAGAACTAGTTAATATTCAAATAATGGCAACTTTATTAGTAAATCATATTCCTATTCACTAGCCTAGAAATTAAATGCTGAGGGGAGAAAAGTTAGGGGAGATGTGGAAAAGTCTCAAAATTTTGAATCTACTTTAAATACTGTAACAAAACACATTCTGTAACAACATAAAAGTTACAAAGCAGTAAATTATTATTGTCCAATAATAAGCAAGAATTACATTTCTTTAAATTTTAAAAACCAATATTGCCACCTAGTGGTAATCTGAATTTCAAAATTCAAAAATTAAGCAAATTATAAATAATAACTTTAAAATGGAAAGGGATGGGAAGTATATATTCCATATTTTGCATGCAATGAGACCTCAAAGGGATCTTTACAAATTATCAATCCCATTTAAAATAAACTATTTACTAAATTCAAAATGAAAATTAAAAAAAAAATTAAAACACTGTAAATACATACCCAAATTCTTGACTAAAGAAGCATTATTAGTTTATAGTGGCTTCTGATATACAATATGTAAATTCACTCTGCTATTTAAGAAACTGTTAGAAAGTAAAAATCTAATTCAGAATTTGTTTTATGCCAACAATTTGTAATTATCCTGAGAATAATCTACCAAAAACATTGATTAGGTGCCTTCTAATCACTTCCAAAGCAGCACAATCTAGGGCAGAAGAACCTGTTGGCTTCAGAGTTAGGAAGACTGGGATGACATATACTTACCTGCTCTCAGACTACTTAACTGGCTAAGGTTATAAAATGATGAAGGATTTGCAGATCTGAATGAAGCTGAAGAAATTTCCCTTCAGGAAGGTCAAGAGAATGATAAAATCACAAATCTGGTCCCAAAAAGTATAAAAAAGGAAACAACCTGTGTGCTGGTTGCTGTGTAGAATAAAAAGAGGTTCAATCAATAGACTAGGGGCATGTAAAAAGATTATCAGAAATTCAAAACAACATACAAGTGATTATGAGCAGCTCAGAGAATCACTATAGGTTAAGATGGTAAGGAAATGGTCTTGAAAAATGGATACGATCTAAATAAATGAAGATGGTGGGAAAGAGTCATATAAATGGCAAGAGCAATGGTGTAGAAATGGGAAGTACATGTAGTATACTCAAGGGAAAATAAATAATCCAATTAAGGATGTCTTTGGTCCATAAGTAAAAGTTTAGAAGTCAAAAGAATCCTTTAGAAAGTAATTCAGAGGTTTATTTCCAAATTATCTTAAAGAATTACTTGCCTTTGTTTTTTGCTCATACCTGATTTTTCTAGTAATAGCAATACTATCATTTATGTAGCAATTTATATACATATTATCTCATTTGAGCCTCATGGTAACCCTTTTAAAAGTAGATACTATAGGGATTATTAATACCCATTTTACAGATGAAGCAAGTAAGACTCAAAAAACTAAGCAACTTATTTCTTGTCACACCACAAATGAATGTCAGGGGAAGGATGTGAACTCAAGATTTTAAGACTCCAGGTCCAATATTCTATTCCCTAAACCATACAACAACAATGCATTGCAAAATTATTATTTCCCTTTCCCCCCAATTTAAGTTTTCAAACAATTTAGGAAGCAACAAGATATAGAATGAATTCTAGGTTTGGAGTGAAAGGATCAGGGTTCAAAAACTGACTTTGCAACCTTAGATAAATCATTTAATCTTTCTGAATCTCCCTCAGTTTCCTTATCTGTAAAATAAGGAGAAAGGACTTGGTAAGGTCTTAAGTCCTGTACAGCTCTAAATAAGTTAGAGCTCTCCTAAGAGAGCTAACTTGTTAGGACCCAAAAAGTCCGGGACCCTGATAAGAAGTTTGTCTTGACTTGAGGATAAGAAGATATTGTGTGCAGTTCCCTGGAAGAACAGGAGACCCGGGAGACTTAATGGGATTACTGATAATGTCTCAGATAAAAGAGCTATTCAAAGTGATCTAAAAAACAGGCTTGCCCCAGGTGTGCTGTTATCAGGATGTGAGCTCCACTATCTTTCTGACTTCCTCATATCAATACAAAGTTAATTGCTAAAAGATGGGTGGGCAAAGGGAATAAAGGACGTGACTACAGATGGTGGGGAAGCCAAGGCTGGCAGAGGAAAGGCCTCAATAAAGAACAACTTGATTTCATTTTCTTTTGGCTTGTGACTCTCCTTGGGGAACACGCGGGTCATGTCCGGATGAGCAACGAAGCTTGGGAGGAGGTAAGACCCAGCTGCCCTCAGGTATAATACCTGGCACTAACTAATTCTAGATGTTATTAAAAGAATACCTATATTTCTTTTGATAAAACACAATGCCCTTTTATGATACAGATATGGATACCTGATACCTGAACCTGGAAGGGTCAAAACAGAGAAAGAAAATTATAGACTAATTTTCCTAATGAATACTGATAAAATACAATGTGGCCAACTCTGATCTCTGTAATGGATACAATGAGTATAACTAGTATAGATCAAATAGGGAAAGTCGAGAGGAGTGGAATTCATAATCAAAAAAAATTGAAGATAAATTACCTTTCTGCTAACTAAGAAAGATGCATGCTGGGAAGGTAAGGAGCTGAAACTCACTATATATAACTCCAACTAGCTCATACAAAATGCATTTAACAGAATAGTTGTCCATCAATGTTACTGTCAATCAAGAATTTTTCCTCAGAGATAAGGATAGTAAATTCAGCTCAGTTCTGTGAACTCTTGATTAGATGCAATTTGCAAATTATCCAGACTACTGGTTTCTCCCTGTTCTCCTTGATGCCTACCTTTCCCTTCAGAGAAGAGGCAAAGAAAATTAAAGGAAAAGAAACCCATACCAGCCAGGGTGGCTCTTTATTAATAACTCAAATAGAATGGTAAAAGTTTAGTGAGAAGCCTCACCTAAAATGAGTCATTTGTTTTTCAGATTTATAATAAAGATAAGTTAATCATACTTCCCCTGTCTACTATTCTTGAAGATAATCAAAGTTTGAATTGCAGCCAGAAATTCTTCCTTCTCTTTAAAATACAGTTATGGGTAGTATGGTATATAGATAATAGGAGACAGCTAATTTAGACATTTCCGTGTTTTGAGAAAATACTTCTCTGCCTTCACACACTTTCCATGGGTCTCAACAACTTACAGAGCTGATAAGGTTGAACAAAACAATATTTTTAATTCATTCAACATTTACTGATTACCTAACTATAAAATAACTTGAGAAAATGTTAAACATTAAGTATTGCCATTATTCATTGGCTTTTGTATGAATCAATAAAATAAGTCAATAATGCTGCTCCTTATTCCATAAGGCATCCTCTTCCTTCCTGTCACCACCCCAATCACCAAAGAAGAATCCTCTACTAGAATATGTACATACACATTTCCTTTGCAAAAGAGCAAATAAAGCAAATGAGATGGCATCATGTTGAGTAACTCAAATTCAATACTATCTAGAAATATAACAGCAATGCAAGGGAATTATCTTATATAACTTCAGCCAAATATAAAAAAGTATCTTTAGTATTAATAGAAAGACATATTGGATGATGAAGTACATAAGTGTGTAGATTCCTCTCAGAATAACACATAAAAATAGGCATTTTGTGACCCATGCCAAATATACAAGTACGTAAGTGTGTAGATTCCTCTCAGAATAACACATAAAAATAGGCATTTTGTGACCCATGCCAAATATACAAGTACATAAGTGTGTAGATTCCTCTCAGAATAACACATAAAAATAGGCATTTTGTGACCCATGCCAAATATACAAGTTATAGCTGGTTGAAAGAAGTAATAATAATAAGATAATAATGGTAACAATAACAGCAATACCTGATATCACAGGCACTTAATAAATATTTATGGATTGAATAATTGATCTAAGGGCAGGGCTAGGGGAGATGCATCAGAAAAGGTATTCTGCCCCCAAATTACAAATTAAATTATAATTAAATAACAAATGCTAAATAAATCAAACTTAAAAATTAAAGGAAATAAAAATCATGTGGCCAAAATGAATTAAATTTTATTGTAAATGTGCAAAATTACCTATGAATGAAATGTTATATATTCTGAATTTGATCATCCAATTTTCTTATCTTTCCTTTTAAAAATTCTTTTCTACATCCTTGTACTATTCTTCATGCCAAATTTCAAACCCAACATTATCTTTATATATACATTTCAGAATATAATCATTCTAAAAACACTGGTGATACAATGGAAATTTTAAAGAGTAAATATCCAGTACTAAGTGAACACAATATATGTCAATCCAGACATTTTAATGACAGTTGACCACATATGAAAGAACCAGTGCTTCAGAAAACCCAAATATCCCCAAGCACATGCAGAACATTCACTCCTTACAGCTTCTGCCTACCTGTGTAAGATCAGCAGCCTGTTTTAAGATGTTTTGCTCTAATTGCTTTGCTCTCTCTGCATGAAAAGAATTACTTTGACTCTGGATGACAAATACAACTTCTTCTAAGTCTGTGAATCAGAAAATAGGAATATTAGGTGCGTTGTTTTTTCCATTGCCAAGGTAAATGTGACAAATAAGAAAACAACACAAGACACCATGAAGGAAATCAATAACTATTAAGTATAAAGGTAATAGGTTTGTAAAGTATTTTACAAATATGATCTCAGTTAATATTCACAATACTAGGGGACACGTGCTATTGTTAATTTCAATTTACAAATGAGGAAACTGAGGTAAAGAGATTTGCTTGTTCAAGATCACATAGCTAATAAGTGTCTTGAGACACCATTTGAACTTAGTCCAAGTCTTTTGTTCTATCTAGTTACTGTGCCACTTAGTTAGCTGCCTTATATTTAATTAGAATCCCTGTAAAATCTATACTCTTAACAATGCTCTTCCAAATTTCCAATGGCTGACCAAAAAGGAGCACAGCATCAGAGAAACAAGATCACTGTAATCATGCCAGATCTGAGGAGATGACCTGTTCATTTTTTTTTTTTTTGTAAAATGTGTCATCTAACACATCCAATGATGTGTGTATTCATATGGAATTATCTGCCTCATGTGCCTGAGAATTCAACTTGAGACAAGAACATTTGAATAGGTGCCCTGTGATTCCCAAACCAGAACTCCAGGAATCTTTGGGAAACCCTGAAGTACACTGCTACCAAATCATAGCAGTATGTTGCTCCTATCTCCCTAAACTTTGAAAGCTTTTCACAAGGATATCTCTAATTCCTGAGATCTCACAGTAGCCGGGTATTCAGGATTAAGCATTATCTCCATGAAAACAGCAATATAAAAATGTGTCATTACTTGGTGCTCATGGAGGAAATGTTGCATAAAGCACATTTAAAATAACCCTGATGGTATTTGCGTGCCAACTGAAATGCCTGGATACGATGAGTCTACTTGCCTGGGAGGAGAAAGAAAGCCCTCTGTGCTAGAAAGCCAGAGCTCAAAAATTAGTCACTAGTCCCTGCTGGTTGAGGCAGCTTATCTGGCTGGCAGATCAGAGAAGTCCAGTTAGGCATTTCCTCCTTCGATCTGACAATACAGAAATCAACCAAAATGTCCTAACTGAGCATTTATTCTCTGCCAGATACAATGTCAAGGACTATACAAATAGAAAAGTCCTGTCCTCAAGGAGTTTCCATTCTACAGTAGTACAGTGTTACTCCTAGACCCCAAGGGGTTTAGTCTACATCCTTTCAGGAACTGGTTATCTCTCTTTTAATAATGTAGGCCTTGGATCATTCTCCTCCATAAAGTAAAAGTTGGCACTCTCTCCTCTCTCCTCCCTCTCTGTCTCTCTCTCTCTCTCTCTCTTCATTTCTATGGCCTGAATAGCTTTATCATTCTCTCTTATTGCTGAGCCTTTGGAAAGAGGTATGTACAAGAAGTTGGACTTACTCTAGGACGATGCCAGGACCTGGCTGCCCCAGCTCAGCCTGACTGTGTACAAAAAAACTGCTTGGCATATAATTTTATGGAACTCTCTTTTATTGTTCTGCAGTTGTGAACTTCTACCAACCAACTGCTCAATTAGCTGTTTTGCATATAAAATTCTAATCTAAATTCTAAACATTGCCACCAAATGGTCTCAGACAAAAACCTAATAAAAATTTAATGTGGGAAAATTCCATGTTGGTAGCTATATGTAAATACACACAGGTTCTTTATTCAATTCAACACACATCTTATTATCTATGATGATGCAAGGCACTTAATACAAAGTATACAAAGATAGTAAATGACCCACTCTCTGTTAAATCTGCAATATAAATTTAAGTTATTTAGATATTATGGAATATATATGTAAATATGTATGTATATAACATGATATCTATAGGTTAAAATATGTAAATTTACATGGGAGCTATCTCTTTTTAAATTTTTTTAAAGTTCGAACTGAAATGTAATCTCAGATCCATTGTTCCAAAGTATATCAGCTTCCATTCAGCAAAGCCTGATCATATTTGCAAACAGACTGCCACTCTTTATGATGAGATATTCTCTTGAGCCTCCATTTTCTTCTCTGTAATATGGTCGTGTTATTTGTCCTGTCCATAATAGTTGTGTTCATCAAAGGGTAACTTTGAAATACCAAACTGCTCTCTTTATAATACATGTGAGCTGTCTTTCTCTTTGATGGCATCATTTCTACAGGATCAGCAGTGAGAGGCATCTTCAGCAATAGACAATTGAACTTGGACTCAAGAAGATTTAGATTCAAATTTCACCTCAGATACTTCCCAGTTGTGTGATCCTGGGCAAATTATTTAACTTCTCTCAATCTCAATTTTCTCTTCAATGAAATGAGAAGTCTAGTCTCATTTAGTCTAACTTTTTAAGGTCTCTTCAAGCTCTAAATTTATGGTCCTATGAAAAGCTGCTGCTTCTGTTTTCCAAAGAGTATGAAGATCACGTGCCTTTTTTCTATATGCATGGCAGGATGACTTCGGCATTGTTGGATAAGCAAGAAGTACTGCTGCAACCACCTTTATGTACAACTTGATGGAAACCAGTAATAGCCCCAGTGAAATTCATTATTTGATAGGACTTTTGGTTCATTAGAATTAAAAAAAAAAAAAAAAAAAAAAAAAAAAACTAAACTAAATTAGCATGGAGTGTTTGTTTTTTTAAAAATAATTCAAATGTTGAAATGCTATTCCTCTTTAGGCTGCATGACTATGCCAGACTTTTTCCACCCTCTCCCTGTCCCAGAAACTTCTTTACCCTGGAAGCACACTCCAACCCTGGACTTCATTCACACCATTGAAATATTTTCAGTGGCTATGATCTCTATCCTCTCAGAACCACAATTTTTAAGGAAAAGGCCCAGGACAGCCATGACTTCATTCCTTCCAAACTATACTTCTTCCTCTGCCTTCCTCTGCAATGGCCCCAGTAGCTTCATGACCACCCACCTCCCTCATCCTTAGCATTTTGGGTCCTGTTTGTATTTGTATTCCCAGCATTTAAAACAATGATAGGTGAGTGGTAAAAAACAAACAACCAAACAAAAACAAAACAACAAAAAAAACCTTAATAAATGCTTACTGACTTGATAATACTCTATCAAGATTAATCATTGTTTCTGGATAATTACTGTAGAGAGTAAGTGCTTTCATACTAGCATTCTTTAATTTTTCTCATCACTTCTGATAGCAGCCTTCAGGTTTAACTTAAGAGCCTTCCTTATTTTCCAACTCTTAAGTCCCTTCTCAGTAATTGTCCAAGGAACAGAACCAAATAAGATAACTCTATCATTTGCTCCTAGGATTATAGATCTGAGGCTGGAAGTGACCTGAACATAAAAGGTAATAAAAGATACACACTGACTTGCCCTTAGGTAAAAATTTGAACCTACTTTCTCCCAATCCATAGCCAATGTTATTTCTACCATATCATATTGACTTCCTCAACTCATTCCACTGTATTTACTTTAAAGGCTGCAACAACTCAAAACATCATTGTGGTTTTTACACACACACACACAAAAAAAAAAAAGATATGAGAAGTATCTCGATGAGGAATGCCATGACATTCTAGAGAAGTGAAGGGGAAGACACGAAAAAGCAAATAAAAGAAATTGAACACATAGACTAAAGTAAATAAATAATATAAATAAACAAAATAATAAATGTAAATAAAGTAAATTAAATGAATTAAGCAATAAAAAAGACACTCAACCAAGAAAAGAAAATATTGTAGAAGAGAAGAAAGAAATGAAAAAAAAAAGAAAAAGGATCTTGTAGAAAAAGATCAAAACCTATTCTACACTGACATATAGAACACAGATTTTAAAACCATCAAAGTGTCATGGAAAATCTTTCAGTGAAAAATAAGGGTATATACATATGCACACATCCATCTCTTACAGTACAATGCAGAGGAAAGGGAACAGGATTAGGAGAGGAAAGGATTATTCCAAGAGTGAGGAAATAAAAGGGTTCCTATCCCAATGCTGACACTGTCTAATGGAGTGATGACACTGGACAAGGCATTTTACCTCAAGTGGCTTTTGAACTTTAACTTTTTGTTTCTAGTTTCATCTTAGTCATTGATAAAAAATGGGGGCAAGGAGCTAGCCTTAAAATAACATATCAAAAAATATTTATTCCACACTTCAACAAGAGCAATAATCTACTGGAATATTACAAGATTAAAATAGTCAACTATACAAACATAAACATAAACTTTGCCAGTTACTTACTTAAATCATTTTTATTTGATGTTCCACTTTTCCCCAAATTCTGTTAAAAAAAAAAAGAACAATTTTATCAAATGGAATAAACATGTGCAATTAAACATCAGAGGTCTTGAAAAATACAAGTACATGTATTCTGATCACAAATCTAAACTCAAGAACTTGACAATATTCTCCTTTACTCACTCACCCAAAAATGAGATGGAAAGGAGGTAGATTCATGAAGAAAAAACTTAGAAATATGATAGGATTCAATGGAATATTTCTCATGACAATGAATTCCTGTAATTTTTATATATTTTGTCATCTTCTGGATTGTAAGAGAAGCCAGTGAAGCTATGAGAAACCAAAAAATAACAAAACGGATTATAAGGAATGAGAAAATAGAACAAAATATGAAACATAGGAAAAACAACAGATCTAGAGAACAGATCAAGAAGAAAAAATATAAGAATAATTGGACTGCCTGAAAGTTGTAACCCAGAAGAGAACCTTAATATCATAATGCAGGAAATAATTCAAGAAAATTGTCCTAGCATGATAGAACATGAAGAGAAAGTAGAAAAAGAAAAAAATCCACTGATCACAACATCATCTTTGTGGAAAACACACAGGAATATTATTGCCAAATTTTGAAGCCCCTAAATCAAAGAGAAAACTTTGCAAGAAACAAGATAAAAAACAATTCAAATATGCTGGAACTACAATTAGAATTGTACAGGACTTATTAGCAGCTACAATAAAAGACTACAAGTCCTGGAATCATATCTATTGACAATCAAAAGAACTAGATCTGTGGCCAAAATAGTCATATCCAGCAAAATTATCTATAGTATTGAATGAGAAAAAAATAGACATCCAATGAATTTGCAGATTTTCAGGACTTTCTATCAACCAATTTAACATAATTTAACAGAAAATTTATCATATAAAAGATAATATCAAAGATCAATTTCAAGAAATTCAACATGGACAAATTACATAAACATGGGCAAATTGGTTTTTTCACATGGGAAATGTATAGTATATATTTAAGATTCACATCAAATACATTATATTAATGAACATTCAAGAATATAATTTCTTCTACTAATAGTAGTATATTCTTGAATGAAGAACCTTTTTCAGCATAAACAGATTGGTAAATTGGAACATGCTACAGATATCAATGACATATATATATATATATATATATACACATACATATATACACACACACACACAGATATAAATGATAGATGGATAGACTGACTGACAAAAGATATTAGATAAGTATAAAATAAAGCTTCACTTTGTATACATAAAGGCAAGATGGCAAGAAATGGACTAGATAGTAATCACTGAATAGCTGGACTCAAAATAGGTCATTAATGTGTTACTATTAGCTTGAAGGAAGCTATGTGGCATGGCAGATAGAGCTCTGGGCTTGGAGTCAGGAAGACCTGAGATCAAATCCAGCTTCAGATACTTATTATCTGTGGAGTCTTGAGCCTGTTTGCCTCAGATTCCTTTTCTATAAAATGAGCTAGAAGATGAAATAGCAAATCACTCAAGCATCTTTGCTTGAGTAAAACCCCAAATGGGGTCTGGGAAGTCTGAAACTACTGAACAACAATAATAAATCAGCTTGGATGGAGATCTGCAGGGCAAGGCAGGATTCTTAGCTCTGCACTTCTCAGCATCCTTTTCCATGACCTACATGAAGCCACAGATAGCATGCTTCTTAAATTTTTAGGTAAAACAAAGTTGGGAAGAGCCAGGAGCAAAGTACAGAAGCTTCAGAGAGACAAATTTGGTCTTGACATAAGGAAAAACTTTCAGAGTATTACAGCAGTTGGTTTTTTGTTTGTTTGTTTGTTTTTAATGGAATGGAGAGCTCCCAGGAGGGAGCGTGGGGATGTAGATGATGATTAACTCAGCCAATCATGAAACATTTATTAAGTGCCTTCTGAACACTGGGTTCCATGCTAAGCACTAAGAATACCAAAAAAGGCAAAAACAATCCTTGCTCTCAAGGAGCTCACAGTCTACTGGACAGACAATAAGCTATCTATGTATTAACAAGAGATGGATAGAATAGGGAATAGTCAAAGAGGGCAAGCACTAGTATTAAGAGGAATCAGGAAAGTCTTTCTGTAGAATGTTCTAGAGAAGTCAGGAGGTGGATGAGGAGAGGGAGCATTGCAGGCATAGGGAATAGCCATAAGGAAATAACTGGAATCTGGAGACTAAGTATCTTATTTTGAGAACAGCAAGAAGTATGATGTCACTAGATCCCAGAGTAAGTGAGGGGTGGGAAGAAGGATGTTAAGGAAAGGCAGCAGGGGAAAAAGTTGGGAGGGATAGATATGCCAAACATAGGAGTTTTTATTTTATCTTGGAAGTGATACGGGATCATAAAGGAATCATTTCTTTTCAGAGATAACCTCTGAGGTTCTTTCTAACTCAGATTCTGAAAAACAGTTTGGCTTCTGGATCTGTTTCCTCAATTTGTAAAATGATATAGCAAATCTTTATCATCCCTTCAAGTCCTAAATTACATAATCTTAGTAGTCCAATTTGGCTATAATATATGGTCTATGAGTGAGCCAGAGAACCTCAAGTGCCATGGCTAAGAAATGCATATTTCAGAAGCAGCATTTTGTAATCAGTTCCTAACTCTCTCATTTAAAAGCCATACATATGCCCAATGTCACCATTACTATTTAATATTGTATTAGAAATGCTAGCTTTGTCAGTAAGAGAAGAAAAAGAGATCAAAGGAAGTAGAGTAGGTAATGAGGAAACCAAATTATCACTCTTCGCAGATGACATGATGGTATACTTAGAGAATCCTAGAGACTCAACTAAAAAACTACTAGAAACAATTCACAACTTTAGCAAAGTTGCAGGATACAAAATTAATCCACATAAATCATCAGCATTTTTATATATTACCAACAAAGTTCAGCAGCAAGAGATACAAAAAGAAATCCCATTCAAAATAACTGTTGAGAGTATAAAATATTTGGGAATCTATCTGCCAAGGAACAGTCATGAACTATATGAACTAAATTACAAAACACTTTCCACACAAATCAAATCAGACCTAGTCAATTGGAAAAACTTAAAATGCTCGTGGGTAGGACGAGCGAATATAATAAAAATGACAATACTACCCAAACTAATTTACTTATGTAGTGCCATACCAATCAAACTCCCAAGAAATTATTTTACAGATCTAGAAAAAATAGTAGCAAAGTTCATTTGGAAGAACAAAAGGTCAAGAATTTCAAGGGAATTAATGACAAAAAAGGCTGATGAAAGTGGCCTTGCTGTACCCGATCTAAAACTATATTATAAAGCAGCGGTCATCAAAACCGTTTGGTACTGGCTAAGGAATAGAGCAGTCGATCAGTGGCATAGGATAGGATATCAGGACAAGCTAGGTAATAACTATAGCAATTTAGTCTTTGATAAACCCAAAGACCCCAGCTTTTGGGATAAGTACTCACTATTCCACAAAAACTGCTGGGAAAATTAGAAACTAGTGTGGAAGAAATTAGGGCTTGACCCACACCTAATACCACATACCAAGATAAGATCTAAATGGGTTCATGATTTGGATATTAAAGAGTGATATTATAAGCAAATTAGAGAACATAGGATAGTTTACCTCTCAAGTTTACCTCTTATCTGTGGAGATGGAATAAATTTATGTCCAAAGAAGAACTGGAACTCTTAATTAAACACCAGATAGATAATTTTGATTATATTAAGTTAAAAAGTTTTTGTACAAAGAAAACTAATGCAGACAAGATTAGGAGGGAAGCAATAAATTGGGAAATCATCTTTACATTTAAGGGTTCTGATAAAGGTCTCATCTCTAAAATATATAGAGAATTGTCTCATATTTATAAAAATTCAAGCCATTCTCCAATGAATAAATGGTCAAAGGATATGAACAGACAATTTTCAGAGGATGAAATTAAAACCATCTCTAGTCATATGAAAAGGTTCTCCAAATTACTATTGATCAGAGAAATGCAAATTAAGACAACTCTGAGATACCACTACACCCCTGTCAGATTGCCTACAATGACAGTAAAAGATAACGATGAATGTTGGAGGGGATGTGGGAAAACAGGGACACTAATACATTGTTGGTGGAACTGTGAATGGATCCAACCATTCTGGTGAGCAATTTGGAAATATGCTCAAAGAGTTATCAAACTGTGCCTACCCTTTGACCCAGCAGTGTTTCCATTGGGCGTATATCCCAAAGAAATCTTAAAGAAAGGAAAAGGACCCACATGTGCAAGAATGTTTGTGGCAGCCCTTTTGTAGTGGCTAGAAACTGGAAACTGAATGGATGCCCATCAGTTGGAGAATGGCTGAACAAATTATGGTATATGAAGGTTATGGAATATTATTGTTGTATAAGAAAAAACCAGCAGGACAATTTCAGAGAGGCCTGGAGAGACTTGCATGGACTGATGCTGAGCGAAATGAGCAGAACCAGGAGATCATTATACACGGCAACAAGAAGACTATATGATGATCAATTCTGATGGACATGGCTCTCTTCAACAATGAAATGTTTTAAACCAGTTCCAATTGTTCAGTGAAGAAAGCCATATACACCCAGAGAGAGGGATAGGAAATGTGGACCACAACATAACATTTTCATGCTCTCTATTGATGTTTGCTTGCATTGTGTTCCCTTTCTCAGATTTTTTTTCCTTGTAGATACGATTTTTCTTGCACAACAATGATAAGTGTGGAAATATGTATACATATATTCGATTTGTCAAGTATTTTAACATAAACATGTAGTGGATTTCCTGCCATCTAGGGGAGGGATGGGGACTAGGGGGGAAAATTTGTAACGGAAAGTTTTGTAAGGGTCAATATTGAAGAATTACCTATACATATGTTTTGCAAATAAAAAGCTTTAATAAAGAAAAAAAAGTTTAAAAAAAAGCCATATATATGACTGGGCAAATTACTTAACCCTGCTGAGCCTTAGTTTCTTGGTCTTTAAAATGGGTATACTACCTCAAAGGGTTGCTGTGAGGATAAAATGAAGTCATGTTTATAAAGCATTATATGAATGTAAGGAAAAATTGTTGTTTATGATTACAGAACTGTAGATTCTGCCCTGATAGTTTTTTTAATGTGATTTCCATGTTATGAGGAATTTTCAGTGAGAAAACTCTCTTTACCAATATAAACTGGCATCTGCTCTGCAACTAACAGAGTTCTTGGGACACTGAGAAGATAAATGACTTCCTCAAAATCATGGTAGCCAGTATGAATCAAAAGCAGCACTTCAAACTAGGTCTCTCTGGGGCAGATAAGTAGCACAGTGGGGGAAGCTCTGTGCTTGGAATTAGGAAGACCTGATCTCAATTTCAGACTCAGACACTTAACCATGTGACTCTGGGCAAGTCACTCAACCTATTTGTCTCAGTTTCTTCATCTGTAAAAGTGGGATAATAATAGCACCTACTTTCCAAGGCAGTGAGGATCAAATGAAATAATATTTGTAAAGTGTTTAGCATAGTGCCTGGCACATTATAAGTGCTATATAAAGGTCAGCTATAATTATTTGTAAAAATAATGTTAACTATTACTATTTATTATTATTATTATTAACTGAGTCTAAGAACAGGTATACTGTCTTGATATTGTATATAGTGAATTTTCTTTCTAATATGCCTTTGCCATATCATCATGATAACGATAATAACAACTAGCTAGCATTTATATAGCACTTTAAAGTATGCAAAGTACTTTACAAATGCTGACTCACTTGATACTCACAATAGGTGCTATTATTATATCCATTTTACAGAGAAGGAAACTGAGATTAAGTGGCTTGGCTACAGCCATTCAGCTTGTAAGTGTCAGAGAAATAATTAAAACTCAGGTCTTCCTAACCGCAAGTCTCAAGCTCTATCCACTATTCTGAATGCTATTCAGTGTATCACCTAGCAGTTTACTTTCTCCAACCTTATGCTGCCATATGTGGTGGCTGGACTCCCAGCAAATAATCCACTAAGAGTCTTTTGTGTTCAATTTTCTTTATAGACTTTGCCAAAACTGCATATATGGATCTTCACTGACAAAACTGCGATTTATCTATTTAGCCTGGCAAATGAGTGATCATTTAGGGAAGAAAGACAAAAAACTAGTAATGAGGAAAGGAACACCTCTTTTAAGCCTATTTTCTGAAATGATACCTGTGAGTGACTGGAGGTTGATATAAAGCTTAATAATAGAGTGCCTGGCCTTTCATACAGAGGCTGAGAGTACAAGTACCTATTTTTAAAGCTAGACTAATGTAACAAGAGGCACAAGAGAAATTTTAAAATAACATCTATGGAGGTTCCTATGAGATGGTTCAGGGGGAGGGGTATCAGGGAGAAAGCATCTAGATGGGAATGTAAAGGATAGGCAGGACATTGGCAGATGGGTATAGAGGGGAAGGACATTTTAGACAGAAGGAATAGCATAAGAAAAGTTATTGAATGAAGAAATTGTGGCATTGTTTAAGAGTCAGAGGTTCATATAATGACAAAGTGGGAAGAGACCTTAGACATAATCTAGTTCAACCCCCTCATTTTACAGACAACAAAACTCTGGCCCAGAGGTGTGCCCAAGGTTACATGGTGAGATTATGGCAGGGTCAAGATTAGAACCAGGACTCCTGACCCCCACAATGGGGAGCTCGTTTCACTGTACCAAGCCTGACTTACTTGGAAAACGTGAACTAGTCCAGTATGAATACAGGACAGAGCCAAGTGGTTACAGAGAATTTCTGTTTTAGGTACAAGTTGGAGTGGCCAACCTTACAAGATTAAGGGGATAAAACCACAAATAGTTTTGAGGTCATATTGAAGACTGCTTTGAATGCCAGACAGAGTCTGGACATTTATCTACAGGCAACAGAAAGCTAACGAAGTTAGGCAATAGAGCTATAGGATTAAAATACTAATTTATATTATCTAATCTTAGCTGAACACTCATTAATACAAGGCAATAGTTTTGCTCTTCCTTAATTGGTTCTTTAGCCCAGGGATTAATCCAAAGCTTCCTTTCTCAAACTTTCCACACCACACCTTCCCAAAACTTTGTCAACTAAGGCTCTTCCTCCTATTGAGAAAATGGAAGCCATGAGCACTGAAATCCCTCTCAGCTCTCTCCTCATTTTCCCCCAGTCTTTGATAATGAAATGGCACCGTTTTTGGCCCAATTCCAAATAACTTTCCAGAATGCCACACCTAATTCACAGCTCTCACATTAGGGTGGCCATTCTTCCAATGCTGACCATTCCCCTTTTGGAATCTGCCCAATTGCTGCGAGTGTTAGTAGATTACCACATGTGATGGTTTTTTCTCAGACTTTATCCTTTTTAACCTCTCTGTAATACTGGATATTAATTACTAACTTCTTTTCTTTAGATACTTTCTTCTCTGGATTTTAGTGAGGTTATCCATTCCTGCTTCTCCTCCTGTCTGACTGCTCCTTCTCAGGCTCCTTTGCTGGATCATCACTCACGTCCTACCCACTGTGTTTGGACTCCAAGACTCTGTCCTGAGCTTTCTCTTTTCTCTCTGAACTCACTTGATTGATCTTATTAGTTCTTATGGATTGAAGTACATCTTTGTGCAAATAACTCCCAGATTTATGTAACCAACTTAATCTCTTTCCTCAGTTCTAATCTTGCAACTATCTATGGAACATTTCAAACTGTTATGTCCCATAGATATCTCAAATTTAACATGTTCAAAGCCAAACTCATTTTCTTTCCCTTTCAATCCACCTTTCTTCAAAACTTCTGATTTCTTTCAAGTACTTCATCTTTCCAGTCTCTCAGGTTCCCAAAATTCAGTGTTGTCTTCAGCTTATCACTCTTCTTCACCCCATGTACCAGTTGTCAAATCTTGTCATTTCTATCTTCACAATATCTCTTTCATCTGACTCCTCATTGCTCATATGGCCACAAATCTAGTTCAAGGTATCATCACTTTTTTGCACTTATCACCATTCTTATACATCTGTTCCATAGATGCTAATATGATTTACCTTAAATACAGAGCTTTGTCATTCTTTACTTCATAATAAACTCCAAAAGCTCCCAATTGTCTCTAGAATATAATATCAACTCCTATTTGTTTTTTTAAAGCCCTTCACAATTTAGACTAAATATACCATTTTAAAATCTTAAACCTTAATCTCCTTTCCATACTGCATGGTACATTCAAACTGATATTCTTGTTTTTCCTCTTATGTAGTACTCCATCTCCAATACCTTTACTCTAGCTATCCACCATGTTGAAATATATTCTTTACTCTCTTCCACCTTGTAGAATCTCCTTTTTTCCTTCAAGACTCAAGTTAAAACACACCATCCATATGAAGTCTTTCCCACCACACCCCAACATCTGCTAATGCCCTTCCTCTTTAATCCCTCCAAAAACTAAGATTCATTTTATACATACTTACACTTTTAAGTACACATGCTTATATATTTACATTTTTATACACATTTACATATACAATATGTATGTTGTATCCTCCAATAAAATGTTATTTGAAAACAGGGGCTATTTAATTTTTTTTTGTTGTTTCATGTAAGTCTGGCACAGTACCTGGCAAACAACAAATATTAATAAATGTTTGTTGATTTTTTTTAAACTATTTTTTTTTTTCTGAGGCAATTGGAATTGTGACTTGCCCAGGATCACATAGCTAGGAAGTATTAAGTGTCTGAGGCCAGATTTGAATTCAGATTCTTCTGACTTCAGAGCTGGTGCTCTATCCACTATGCCATCTAGCTGCCCCTATTGATTTTTTTTAGTGTTTTTTTCCTCATATTGAGAACAGAGAGGGACCTTAGAGATTACCTGACATCATTTTACACATAAGAAAACTGAGACCCATAGAAGTTCATGCCTAAGGTAATACAACTAGTTACAGAAGCAAGTCCAGAAGCCAGATCTCCTTATTACCAAGTCAGTGGATTTTTTCTATTATACCATAACACCTGTCTAACCTACCTAGCAGAAATATTGAGGTTAATATGTCAAAGCAAATATGAAACTACTTTGAAAGTAAGTTGAAAGTGACATATGAATGTAGGGCATCTCACCATCATTAAGGCTAAAAGGGGAGAAATGTCTATGATTGTTTGCAGGATGAATAGCTTAAACAGCTGGATCACTTGTGCTGAATATCAGAAAATTGGGGATTTAAGTCCAAGTTAAATGGACTTTGTATAAAATACAAAGAAAAACTCATCAGTTTAAAAAATGTTAAAACTCAAAATTTTTAAAGCCTTAATTCTCATTGTCTTTATGCTCTCCCTATCCACAGTTGAATGGATGGATGAATTGGATGGAATCAAAAAAAAAAAAAAGGTACTTCTCCTTCCTAGAAGGAAATTAGACTAAACAAATTGACAGAATATTAAAAATTCAGTCTCTGGCTTCCCCAGAAAAGGGCACAGTTCATCCTAAGAAGAAACACATTACTTGTTTTATTATCTCAGTTGCAGTTATGTTT
The DNA here is from genome assembly GCA_023553655.1 of Myrmecobius fasciatus. Lineage (NCBI taxonomy): Eukaryota > Metazoa > Chordata > Mammalia > Dasyuromorphia > Myrmecobiidae > Myrmecobius > Myrmecobius fasciatus. Next base: position 270,301 of record JAJPUD010000481.1, read on the forward strand.
CTCACTCTGACTACTGATACCAATCAGAAATGTAGGAACTGTCAAGTTTTTGTAGGTCAGTAATATTGCAGTCCAACTTCACAGTATATTAATAATATAACTATACTGCACATAGCTCCTTTTCCTGGCAGAAAAAAAACATAAATCCACTGGACAGATTTGGGGGTTTTTATCTTAAGAAATGGAAGATATGGTCATTTGGAGCATCAAAGTCCACAAACATCCCTATAATATATAGTTTGGGAATTCATCAAAAACAATATTTCTCAAAAATCAACACGCATTTTATCTGAATGCTCTTTGAGAAGGGAGATAGATGAATCTTACTCTTCTCTAGAAGAGAATAAAAGTGGGGGCTTGAACAAGCAAATTTTGCAAGATGATTTCAAACAGTCATTTATTTGCCACCACAAAACAAAAAAGTCCATAAAATCTGAATTCTTTCAGATTCCTTCTTTGCCTGGTTTGGACAGAGAACTTAAGATATGCATCCTATATAACCTTAAGAAATTTTAGCTAGCATTTATCACTGCAATGTGAAGTGAGCAACAGTGGGTTATGGACACAGGATGAAGACCTCGGGGATTAGAACAAGTGATGCAGGGCCACAAATACAGAATAAAAGAAAAGCATAGGCTAATGGGCAGAACTTGGAGTCAGGATCCAGGTTAGCAATCTGGAGTAAAGGTTCACTTAAGCAGTAATGGGAAATAGTGATCCAGGAATCCATGCATTCAAGCAGTTTGAAGGCTTTGGTAAATGCTAAAAGGTCAATATGGGAATCTGGAAAGGCAATAAAAATATCAGGTCATTTCAGGCAAAGTAGCACAGACTTCAAGTATGTAACATAGTCTAGTTTCACCTACCAAAAAGGGAAGGTTCTTAATATTAAGTCATTTTTCAATCATATTCAATTCTTTATGAGCCCATTTGGGATTTTCTTGGCAAAGATACTGGAGTATCTTGCTATTTCCTTCCCCAAATCATTTTACAGATGGGGAAACTGAGGCAAACAGGGTTAAATAACTTGCACAGAGTCATACAACTTGTACCTGAGGCTACAAATGAACATGTCTTCCTGACTACATACCCAGCAAGCACTCTTTCCACTGTGTCTCTTACTCTTTTCCACTTTACCATTAGCTGTCTCTCCTTAAAGGGCCACTGTTTGAAGAACTCTTTTTAAAATGAATTAGTATCTTTAGATTAAAGATGCTATGAAAATAAAGAAGAACATTACATATTAAAAGTAGGAGACACAATGTCTTACTTTGAAATTAAAGATCAGCTGAAACCCACCAGCAAACATATGTGGAGCTAATCTCCAAATTTGTTAAATAGAATTTTAATTCCCTCATATTGAACCAGATAGCATTTTTAAATCCAAATCAAATAAGCCTCATTATTACTGAAGTAATTTGAAGAGTGCTCTTACTTATAGCATTGAAGAATTTTTTGGAAGATTTATACTCCATTGGAGTTACTAAGAAACTTTGCATTACTATCAATTGGAGAGTGGCTGAATAAATTATGGTATATGAATGTCATGGAATATTATTGTTCTGTAAGAAACGATCAGCAGGATGATTTCAGAGAGGCCTGGAGAGACTTACATGAACTGATGCTGAGTGAAATGAGCAGAATCAGGAGATCATTATACACAGCAACAAGACGACTATATTATGATCAATTCTGGTGGTCTATTATTCCCTAACTTTAAAAGTTTTCTAATCTCCTTCTTATATTCATCTAGAAAAAAAAGCCTTTTCATCTTGTATTCTATGAAGAATTTCAGACAAAGAGAATTATTTTCACAAATAGAATTAGAATTAGTACCTGTGAATTCTTGGCATCTTTCTTTACATTTTCAGCAGTCGCAGCAAAAGCTGGGGAGGAAAAAAAAAAAACACACATGTATATTTCTTCATTAAAATTAACAATTAAAACCATTTTCACATTCATCCAAATTAAGCTTAAAAACTGAAATACCAAGATTATTTACTACGATACACCCTTGTCCTCTCTGTTTTAGGGGTTGTTGTTTGTTTTTAGTCAGTAGGAATTTGGCATTTGGGTAGCTGCATTGTTGTAGACAGATATTTCTGTTATCTTTCATCTCTAAACCTAAAATTATTCACTGATGTGAAAGCAACATACCTTGGCTCCTAACCAAAAAAAATAATATATATATATACATATATATATATATATATATTTTAATCCTATACACACACACATCCCAAACAACCAAATTTACATGCTACAATGTAGCATATACATATTTAAACTATTAAAGCTGCACTAAGATTTTTGGCATACCCTATATACATCCACACTCAAATAATCACACAAAATACTCCCATGTAAGAAATCTTTATTTCAATACCTTCTTAATTGAACAAGAATTTTTCACACTGCAGAATAATTTTATAGACCCTGCCAGAACATGGCATTCAATAGTGCTCAACCAGGAGCAAGCTTTCAGTCTTCTGGGACAGAGGGATTAGCAGGGCAGTTAAGTTACAGCTAAGAGACAAGGAGAGAATAGTTAAGTATGCTCTTAGCAGACTGATGCCAGGGCCAGAGGACGGGAATGAATTAAAAATTATTCCCTATTTAGAATGATGAAATAGTTTGAGTCAGAACCCATAAATAGACAGAGATGCCTCTAGAGAAAATATCTAGGATGTGCATTAAAGAGAATCATGATGAAGTCATTCAACTTTTGTAAAATGCTTTGGGAAAAAAGGAAGTTAAATGAGGATTCATAGAGTTAAGCAGATAAAGGGAACAAGCATCACCTGAATTACCCAGAAGCATTATGGGTGATATGCACAGTTCTGCTTTTTCTTGCTAGAAAGCAAGCCTTTCTACTAGGCCAAAGCTGTAGAGCAGATCTCAATGTCTGGGTTAGTCCTAGGTGAAAGCAAATCTTTTCTTTCATCTTTCTCACAGCTTTTCTGCTCCATTTCCCTCTTACTGCCCAATTCCCCTCTTGTGGACACCTCCCTTCTCTAGTCTGATGTGTACTAGTCATTTTATGCCTGGTGAGATATTTACCACACCATATTTTGGTTTAAGAGAATAATCAGATAAAACCATACTCAGATGCAGTAAATTACTAATGGGTAATAGGAATTTATCAATCCCCTACTCTTGTGGGGGACTACATTGAGTTCCTGCCTCTTAGAAGCTTATATCCTATTATATTCTATTGGGAGAGACCTGTGTATGTATGTAATGTATGAAACCAAATTACAAAATACAAGATGATGTTCTTGTTCCTTGTTCCCTTGAAAGAGGACTAATAAGATCATGGGTGCCATGAGTTAGGTTTGAGAAGCAGAGCTGAGCAAAGTCATCAGCCTCACTCTCTCTTCCTGAAATATTTTGAAAGGGAAGGCACCAGCACTTGGTAAGGGTTGTTGAGAAAGGGTTTCACACAGAAAATGATCCATGAGCTAAAACTTGAAGGAAAAAAGAATCTTTAAGGTAGAAAGGGGATTGATGAGGAAGGAGGACTGGCAGTGCAAAGGCATTAGATGGAAGTCGAGTATCAGAGAAGCAAGAAGAAAGCCAGTGTGATTGAATTGTAGAGGATTAGAAGAAGAGTATTTATAATACTCTTTATTTATTAATATTTATTATAATGAGCGTGGAGAGGTAGATTGAGGTCAGATTCTTTAAAAAACAGAGAAATAAAAAGAAACTAATAAATAAAACTCCAAGATTAGGAAGAGGAGTAGTAACAAACAGAAAGAGAGGATAACATGTAGGTGAAGGGAAAAGAGCTCATAAAAAAAAAGTTGCTTTAAAATAGATTAATTTAAAATAAATGAGAAGACAGTACTGTGTTTATAGAAGCGGGTGATAAATTCTAATTTGAAAGCAAGAGACAATGGAAGAAAACATAAATCTCTCATAATTTTACATTTAAAAGGTTTAAGAAACCCATTAACTTTTTTAAGTGACAGATTGGATAAGGAAAGTCCTAGGATCTGTTGTTTACAAGAAACATGTTACCTTTTTTTAAAGACATAGAATAAAAATGAGAGGCAAGGGGAAAAAATCATATTTTATCTTAGGGACAATAGGAAGCCACAGGTATAATATTGAGTAAGAGAGTAATATAGTGAGACCTGCTCTTAGGAAGAATTATTTTGGCACCTGTGTGGTGGATGGACTAGAGTAGGGAAAGACTAGAGGCAAAGGGATCAATAAATTAAAAGGTTATTGCAATAATCCAAGCAAATGACAATGAATGCCTGAACTAAAGTGTTAGTTGTGTGGTTAAGTGAGTAGTGAGAAAGGAATATATGCTAGAAAGGCATTTTGATTTAGTGAAGGCATTTGACTGTATACTAGAAGTGAGGAAACGTAAGGATAATGAAAAAGTTGAAAATTTAGGGGCAGCTGGGAGACTGAAAATCTGTTTTAAATTCAAAAGATGTTGAGTTTGGATGGGAAAGAGTTCTGTTTTAGACAAGCTGAGACAGAAATGGCTATGGCCATTCCATTTGAAATGTTGGCAGCTGATATAATAATGGACAAACTCAGAGAGAACGAGAGACAGGCATAAATATTTTCTGCTGATGACACCCAGATTATGTATCTAGGAGATGAAGAAATCATGGAAATGTAGGACACAGAACTCCATAGTCTGGAATATAGCCATAGGTAAGAAGCATGCAATTGAAAACAAGTCATACTATGGGTAGAGAACCAGGACTTGAGAGTTAAGTGTCCACATGAGAGAGAGCTCTAGGCCTGGAGTTAAGAAAGCCTAAACTCAACGTGACTCTGGGTAAACCTAATCTCTCTTTGCTTTAGTTACTATAAAATGAAGATAATCTAGCATCTACCTCAGAGAGTTGTTGTGAGGATCAAACAAGAAAAAATTTGTGAAGCATTTGACGGAGTGCCTGGCATGTAGTAAGAGCTATTTAAATCCCTTCTTCTTCCTTACTCCCACTCCCCAGGACTACTGCATACTGTATTAAGGCTGTTACCATTGTCAAGGCTATTTGTATTTTAACAAAAACAGGAAACCTTTAGCCAAAATAATCTTTATTTACCCAGAACCTCATAGCCAGGATGTGTAAGAAGTGGAACCACAGTCCCAGTCTTTTTAGCTTCAGGGCAAGTTCTCCATTCACTAGACTATGCTGCCTCCCATTATTATTATTAGGCTCTAAATTTCTTTTAACTTGATCTAGACTAGTCCTTACTAAGCTCACCGAATGAGCTCATTTTACAAAAAGAAAAGGGAAAGGGAGATACCAATTATGAGAATGAAGAAGACAGCAGCCAGAACATAATTATTCAGAAGAAAGGGCTGCTGACCCAATATCTGATCTTTGATTAAAATCTTGCTTCTGATAACTTCGATTTTGGTGTTATCGTCTGATATAAGATGCTGCTGCTTCTCTCCTCTTCCTCTTCTCTTCTCCCTCTTCCTCCTCTTTTTCCTCCTCTTCTTCCTCCTCCCTCTCCTTCTCCTTCTGTTGTTCACTCATACCCAAATCTTTGTGACCCATGGAAAATATACCAATTCTGTCCATGGGGTTTTGTTGGCAAAGACACTTGAAGTGGTTTGCCATTTCCTTCTCCAGTGGATTAGGCAAAATGAGATTAAATGACTTGGCCACTTTACAGAGTAAGTAAGAATTAAGTGTCTGAGGCTGAAGTTGAATTCAAGTCTTCCAGATTCCAGGTCCATCTCTCTATCCAACCACTTAATTGTCTCTCACAGGACGTTTACTCATGCCTATTTACTAACATATTAGCTACATATTTAGGAATACAAGATTGTACCCCTAAAAGTGTCATAAATATGGTTAAAATATACATTTATATAGAAAATTTTATTACAATATGAACAATTTTGTTCAGTACCATAAATTATTTAAAGTTGACTTTTCAGATATTGGGATGTTCCACCAGTTTGAAGCATCTAAAGACTGGTTATTCAAATATTTGTTCTTCATTGATTTTGTTCCTTGACAAGATTTTTCAAAGCTAGCTTTGTAATTAAGATACTATAAACTCCTGTATTCAATTTTTATCCTTAAGGAAATTTTTTTTAATTTAACATCCACAGTGATTGCTAATTTTATAATCAGAATTTATTTTCACTTTACTCTCAGGCAGGTCAAGTTTAGCTATAAAAGAAAGAGATCCCAGCACAATGTATGATAGGAGATTTCTCAATAATGTGAGCTCAAAATGGAACAAGACTAGAATCTTTCTTAGATAGTGGGTTTCTATAAATCACTCAGTAAAATCTCATACAAGTTCATTGTACTATAATTTGATGATGCAATTACTTTATAGTGGGTCTTAAAGAATGGAAAGCTAGCTAGCAATACAAATGAATTTTCTGAATATTCCCCTTCACAATGAAATAATAGATAACAACCTCACACTTTAAAACGGCTTAAGTGAGTTAAGTAAAATTACTTCTACCTCAAAATACACATGCCTTTAATTGAAATAACCTTCCAAAAAGGCCCCACATGTGCAAGAATGTTTGTGGCAGCCCTTTTTGTAGTAGCTAGAAACTGGAAATTGAATAGATGCCCTTCAATTGGAGAATGGCTGAATAAATTATGGTATATGAATATTACGGAATATTATTGTTCTGTAAGAAATGACCAGCAAGATGATTTCAGAGAGGCCTGGAGAGACTTACATGAACTGATGCTGAGTGAAATGAGCAGAACCAGGAGATCATTATACACGGCAACAACAGTACTATATGACGATTAATTCTGATGGACATGGCTCTCTTCAACAATGAAATGTTTCAAACCACCTCCAATTGTTCACTGAAGAAAGCCATATACACCCAGAGAGAGGGATGTGAAATGTGGACCACAACATAACATTTTCATACTCTCGATTGATGTTTGCTTACATTGTGTTTCCTTTATCTGATATATCATTTGTGTAGATAAGATTTTTCTTGCACAACAATAAGTTTGAAAATACGTATACATATATTCGATTTGCCAATATTTTTTTAATTTTATTTTATTTGCATAACATATGTGTGGATAATTCTTCAACAATAACCCTTAGATAGCTTTCCGTTACAAATTTTTCCCCCCAACTCCCCACCCCTCCCCTAGATGGCAGGATATCCACTACATGTTAATTATGTTACAATATTGGCAAATCGAATATATGTATACATATTTCCAAACTTATCATTGTTGTGCAAGAAAAATCTTATCTACACAAAAGACATATCAGATAAAGGAAGCACAATGTAAGCAAACATCAATCTAGAGTATGAGAATGTTATGTTGTGGTCCACATTTCGCATCCCTCTCTCTGGATGTATATGGCTTTCTTCAGTGAACAATTGGAGGTGGTTTGAAACATTTCATTGTTGAAGAGAGCCATGTCCATCAGAATTAATCGTCACATAGTACTGTTGTTGCCGTGTATAATGATCTCCTGGCTCTGCTCACCTCACTCAGCATCAGTCCATGCAAGTCTCTCCAGGCCTCTCCAAAATCATCTCATTGGTCATTTCTTACAGAACAATAATATTCCATAATATTCATATACCATAATCTACTCAGCCATTCTCCAATTGAAGGGCATCCACCCAATCTCCAGTTTCTAGCCACCACAAAAAGGGCTGCCACAAACATTCCTTCCTTTATGATTTCTTTGGGATATAAGCCCAATAGAAATGCTGCTGGGTCAAAGGGTATGCAGAGTTTGACAACTTTTTGAGCATAGCTCCAAATTGTTCTCCAGAATGGCTGTATCCGTTCACAGCTCCACCAACAATGCATCAGTATCCCAGCCCTCCCACAACCCCTCCAACATTCATCATTAACTTTTCCTGTCATTTTAGCCAATCTGACAGGTATGAAGTGGTATCTCAGGGTTGTCTTGATTTGCATTTCTCTGATCAATAGTGATTTGGAGCACCTTTTCATATGACTATAAATAGTTTCAATTTCATCCTCTGAAAATTGTCTGTTCATATCCTTTGACCATTTATTGATTGGAGAATGGCTTGAATTTTTATAAATATGAGACAATTCTCTATATATTTTAGAGATGAGACCTTTATCAGAACCCTTGAATGTAAAGATGATTTCCCAATTTATTACTTCCCTCCTAATCCTGTCTGCATTGATTTTGTTTCTACAAAAACTTTTTAACTTAATATAGTCAAAGTTATCTACCTGGTTTTCAATTAAGAGTTCCAGTTCTTCTTTGGACACAAATTCATTCCATCTCCATAGGCCTGAGAGGTAAACTATATTACATTCCTCTAATTTACTTAGAGTATCACTCTTTATATCCAGATCATGAACCCATCTAGATCCTATCTTGGTATGTGGTGCTAGATGTGGGTCAAGCCCTAATTTCTTCCACACCAGCCTCCAGCTTTCCCAGCAGTTTTTGTCAAATAGTGAATACTTATCCCAAAAGCTGGGGTCTTTGGGCTCATCAAAAACCAAATTGCTATAGTTATTGCCTAGTTTGTCTTGTGATTCTATCCTATTCCACTGATCGACTACTCCACTTCTTAGCCAGTACCAAATGGTTTTGATGACCGCTGCTTTATAATATAGTTTTAGATCTGGTACAGCAAGTCCACCATCATCAGCCTTTTTTTTCATTAATCCCCTTGAAATTCTTGACCTTTTGTTTTTCCAAATGAACTTTGCTACTATTTTTTCTAGATCTGTAAGATAATTTCTTGGGAGTTTGATTGGTATGGCACTAAATAAGTAAATTAGTTTGGGTAGTATTGTCATTTTTATTATATTCGCTCGTCCTACCCATGAGCATTTTAAGTTTTTCCATTTGACTAGGTCCGATTTGATTTGTGTGGAAAGTATTTTGTAGTTTAGTTCATATAGTTCCTGACTATCTCTTGGCAGATAAATTCCCAAGTATTTTATACTATCAACAGTTATTTTGAATGGAATTTCTTTTTGTATCTCTTGCTGCTGAACTTTA
>JAJPUD010000481.1:285083-298656 GCA_023553655.1 Myrmecobius fasciatus
CAAAAAAAAAAAAAAAAAAAAAGAACCTTCCAAAAATGACTTTTCCTTAAAGATTGACATAAACATGGATTAAAATTCAGAGAAAGAATTAAACAAAATTGTCCTTTCCTTTGTTCTTTTTTTTTTTTGCTGTGATAATAAAACATTGTGTCTATTAAATTTATAATTGTCTAAAGTGTAAAATAGTGATATTACAATCATATCAAAGGTACATAGTACTCATTAATATGTTAAAAAGTTCTATGCAGTATTTTCAAGAGAGCCATATTTACTATGCTCTAATGTCATTAAGCATTCTCTAATACCTTTAATAAAATCAAATATACTTTCCCCCTGGATAGAAGGCAAAAAAAATTTTTTTTGGCCCTGTGAAGACAAATGGTTGCAGAGGATTAATGTTGCCATACCAACATAATTATTTAATATATTCTACCCTTTCACTTCCTTAATCTAAATAAAATTTTAAAATAATCAGAGAAGACTGTGTATTTTTAAAGTAAAATGTGCAACTGACCACAAATCCATGTCAGCCTCAAAACAAGTAAAATCTTTTTTAGGTTCTTTCTTGGTTAGGCAATTATTGTGAACAGTGGGGAAGTGTATATTAGGGGAAACAAATGTATCATTTGACAGACCACTTATAATATTCAACAGTTACAATAAAATATATTTATATTTTATTAAAGCTTTTTAATTTTCAAAACATATGCATGGATAATTTTTAACATTAACCCTTGCAAAACCTTGTGTTCCAATTTTCCCCCTCTTCTCCCCATCTCCCTCCCCTAGATGGCAAGTAATCCAATATATGTTAAACCTGGTAAAAATGTCAAATATATATATATATATATATATATATATTTAGACAATTATCTTGCTGCACAAGAAAAATCAAATCAAAAGGGGAAAAAATTAAAAAAAAAAAACATAAAATGCAAGCAAACAACAACAAAAAGAGTAGAAATGCTATGTTGTGATCCACACTCAGTTCCCACAATCCTCTCTCTGGGTGTAGATGGTTCTTCATCACAAGATCACTGGACCTAGCCTGAATCATCTTATTGTTGAAGAGAGCCATGTCCATCAGAATTGATTATCATAGAGTCTTCTTGTTGTATAATGATCTCCTGGTTCTGCTCATTTCACTCAGCATCAATTCATGCAAGTCTCTCCAGGCCTCTCTGAAATCATCCGGCTGATCGTTTCTTACAGAGCAATAATATTCCATAACATTCATATACCATAATTTATTCAGCCACTCTCCAATTGATGGGCATCCATTCAGTTTCCAGTTTCTAGCCACTACAAAAAGGGCTGCCACAAACATTCTTGCACATGTGGGGCCCTTTCCTTCTTTTATGATCTCTTTGGGATATAGGCCCAGTAGAAACACTGCTGGGTCAAAGGGTATGCACAGTTTGATAACTTTTTGACCATAGTTCCAAATTGCTCTCCAGAATGGTTGGATCTGTTCACAGTTCCACCAACAATGTATCAGTGTCCCAGTTTTCCCACATCCCCTCCAACATTCATCATTATCTTTTCCTGTCATCTTAGCCAATCTGACAGGTATGTAGTGGTATCTCAGAGTTGTCTTAATTTGCATTTCTCTGATCAATAGTGATTTGGAGCAACTTTTCACATGACTAGAAATGGTTTTAATTTCTTCATCTGAAAACTGTCTGTTCATATCCTTTGACCATTTATTAATTTGGAGAATGGCTTTGATTCTTATAAAATGAGTCAATTCTCTCTATATTTTAGAAATGAGGTCTTCAATAAAACATATTTAGTGTATAACACTTTCTTCTTCCTGGTTCCTTTGGACTAATACACTGATATGATAAAACAAACAAAAGCGACAATTCAATTTTACATTCCACAAAGCTCTTACTATTTTAGCTCCCTACTATTTAGGGATGCTATAGGGAACCCAAATGACCCAATAGATAGAGTATGGGCTTTGAGGCAGGAAGATCTTAATTCAAATCAGAACTTAGACACTTATTATATGACCCTGGGCAAGTCACTTAACCCTGTCTGACTCAAGTTTCCTCATCTGTAAAACAAGCTGGAGAAGGAAAAATGAAAACTACTCCAATATCTTTACCAAGTAAACCCCAAATGAGGTCACAAAGAGTTGGACATAACTGAATACACAGGGAAGTTATAAAGATTACCTAATTGTGTCAAAATACAATTTAAAAGATAAATCTCACTTTTCCCTATATTCACTTTGAATTTTGGGTACCTAAGTTATCTGGGATAATTGGTAAAGTGGGGAACTATGCTCAACAATGTTAATGAGGATAGAAAATGAAAATGAGAGTTTCTCTTCATAATTTTAGCTAAGGTTACCCTAAAATACTAACACACCTAACTTTTGAAACTAACCAAATTTTTATACCTAAACTGGGATGAGTGACCCCAGAGTTAAAAAAAAACTCTTCTAGGAACACATCACCTTCCTCTCTCTTTGGCAAACCCTAAAGCAAAAATGTCAGTTATTTCTATTTTCATTTATAACTTCCCTTAGTTATCTTTTTGTCCCATTATAAGTTCACCTTTACCTTGTGAAAATTGGGATTTTTTCCCCCCTCATAGCTCTATTTTTGCTGTTTTCTTAAATTTTTTTCATGTTATTCTAATGGGACTTCATTTTCTAAATCAAATTAAATTCAAAGAAGCACTATGTTGTGCTAATTAGCACTTCACCTTTCTCCTGGTCAACATGAGGGGATTTTGGTGATTATCTACTCTCCAGGAGAAGCAAAAAATTGACTATCCTGATGCTCTGGGATCAAAGATGGCCCTAAAAATGAGTACACTCTGATCATGTAGGCAGGCTTCATGCTGCTGTCAGTAACACGTGCACTTATTTTCATTGGTAGTTAGTGACAAAGATTACTTCTGTAAAAGTTACTGAGGGGAGAGGGTTCTATGGGATATTATTTCTTGTGACCTACTTAGAAGAGATATTACTCAGCACTATGTCAAAAAGCATCAGAAAGCCCAACACATCTGCTGGTTTCTTGCCTGAATCTCTTTTCCCTAGGGATTTCTAATTTTAATTCAATGTGTTCTGAAGTGTACCTTAAATTCCAGGATATATAACCTCTATATCTAATTTTCTGGTAGGCAATTATATGCTTTGAAGATAAACCAGGGCAGCAGAGGAATTAAAAACCAAATGAAATGGTGGCAAGGCAACATTAATCTATAATCCGTGTCTATCCTAATCTTCATCCCTCTTCCTCCTACACCAAATTCTCTCTCTCTCAGCCAAGGTACACCTGGACTGAGAAGGTCAGCAAGCCAGAATTGGATAAGACCAAGGGAAGAAAAGCCAAATCAAGTTAATTGTATCTCTTGCTAGGTATATAAGAGGCAGAAAAATTCCTAGGCAACCAGGAGTCAGTCAACAAGCATTTAAACTCCATTTAAATGCCAGGCATTATGCTAAGTACTGGGAATTCAAAGAAAAGCAAAAATACTCCCTATTCTCAAGTTTATGGTCTACCCAGGGAGACAAATGCAAACAATTATATACAATCAAAATACATGCAGGATAAATTGAAGATAATCAACAGAGGAAAGCATTAGCACTAAAGGAGATAGAAAAATACTTCTTGTAGAAGGTCAGATTTTACCTGGGTCTTGAAGAAAACAAAAAAGGTAAAGACAGGAGAGAAACAGTTTTGAGAATGAAAGACAACCAGTGAAAATGCACAACAGAGAGATAGAATGTTATGTTCCAGGAAACCAGGAGTATAAGAAAACTGGAAAAATAGAAAGGGACAATGGTATGAAAGATTTTGAACCCCAAATAGATGATTTTATATTTGATTGTGGCAGTGATAGTGAAATGGACACTGAGTAAAATGGATGCTGTCCCTGAAACTGGTTGGGCACTCATGAGATTGTGAGAATGTTATCTCTGTGTAAATTCTGTCTGAAGTTAGAACTGTGTCACCAGCTTTTCACTTCCCAATGCAGGTGATATTCTCTGTTTCCAACCACTGGTCTATATGGCCTCCAGATATACTGCCTTATCCGTTATCTATAACCTTGTAGAACTTATGTAGAACTTAAAGAAATGCTGCCTCCCTATTAACCTTCGCCACCTGCCTGGGAAAGAAATTTTTAATGTGATAAATGTTTCTAAACATACTTGTGATTTTCTCCCATAAATACATGTCCCTGAAATTCCTCAGGACTGACTCACCTAGTATTGCACTGGCGGGGCTCAGTCACTGGCTAGTTAATAAATTCTTAAAATCAAATTATTTTGGCTGTCCTATATTTTCTCTCACCTGGGCATTTCAACAGGAAGTCACTGAAGTTTACTGAATGATGGAAAAGGGAGTTGACAAGGTCAGACCTTAACTTTAGGAAAATCAATTTGACAGTTGAATGTAGAACAGATAGTTGTGGGGAGAGGCTTGAAACAGGAATCCCAATCAGAAGGCTAATACAATGACCCAAGTGTGAGATGGAGGGCCTGCACATTAAATTGAGAGTGCAGAGAATGAAAAGGAAAAAAGCCTAAAGCCTGAGTTCCCTCCTCCTGTTTTAACACCTATGATTTTCCTTCTCATTCAAAAGTAAATACTTTTCAATTCCACTGGAATGTGCTAATGGATTTCAATTTTTAGGATTAAAAAAAGAATGATTCTAATTCATAACACAAATGGTTTTGTACAGTCCCTGTAGCTTAGTGTATAAAGATATAGCTTTGGAACCAGGAACATTTGGATTCAAGTCCCATATGTGACACATACTGGTGACTTTCAGTAAGTCACTTAACCTGTTAGTTCTCTAGCCAATTCTCTAAGATAATCAATTACAGAGAAACTGACAACTTACACTGGTAGAGAGTTTTCTAATCTGGGAGTACTCTATACTAAAGAAGTTACAGGTCCAGTCTCTATTCATAGCCTCATAAAGCAAAGAAAAGAACACAAGACCAAGTATAAGATCTGAGTTCCAGTGCTGACTCCATCACTAACTTGCTGTGTGACCCTTAACAAGTCACTTATAAATGGAAATAATATCCATTTGCCCTATACCAAAGGGATATTACACAGAGCACATAAAAAATATATGTGAAGCATTTAAGAAAACAATAAAATTCCATGCAAATTGATAGACACATGCTAAATATATTCTCTAAGACTGATTCTACACAACAGCAAAATTGGCTTATTTGTCTTACTAGCAAAACACTACCAACATCTCTTCCAATAGCAAAAGGCTACATGACGGAGAAAGAGGCAGAATGATGAAGTGGCAGAGGACTGGGCAAAGAGTCAGAAAGCCTAGGCCTAATCTTTATGCTGAAGATATTTGCATAGGAACTAGACACTAGTAAGAACACCACATTAGAATAATTAATAATAATTAGAATAATTAATAAATAATAGACATTCCTTGCAGGGATGGTTCAATATTAGGAAAACTATTAGCATAAGTGACTATATCAATAACCAAATTAACAAAAAACATATGATTATCTCAATAGATGCAAAAAAAGCATTTGATAAAATCCAACATCCATTCCTATTAAAAACACTTAGAGAATAAAGGAATAAATGGACTTTTCCTTAAAACAGTCAGTAGCATCTATTTAAAACCATCAGCTAGCATCATATGTAATGGTGATAAACTGGAACCATTCCCAATAAGATCTAGGGTGAAATAAGGTTGCCCACTATCACCATTACTATTCAATATTGTACTAGAAATGCTAGCTTTGGCAATAAGACAAGAAAAAGAGATTAAAGGAATTAGAGTAGGTCATGAGGAAACCAAATTATCACTCTTTGCAGATGATATGATGGTATACTTAGAGAACCCTAGAGCATCAACTAAAAAACTATTAGAATTAATCCACAACTTTAGCAAAGTTGCAGGATACAGAATAAATCCACATAAATCATCAGCATTTTTATATATCACTAACAAAATCCAACAGCAAGAGATACAAAGAGAAATTCCATTTAAAATAACTGTTGATAGTATAAAATATTTGGGAATATATCTGCCAAGGGAAAGTCAGGATCTATATGAGCAAAACTACAAAACACTCTCCACACAAATAAAGTCAGATCTAAACAATTAGAAAAATATCAAGTGCTCTTGGATAGGTCGAACAAACATAATAAAGATGACAATACTACCTAAACTAATCTATTTATTTAGTGTTATACCAATCAAACTCCCAAGAAATTATTTTACTGACCTAGAAAAAATAACAACAAAATTCATCTGGAAAAACAAAAGGTCAAGAATTTCAAGAGAATTAATGGAAAAAAAAAAAGCAAATGAGGGTAGCCTAGCTGTTCCAGATCTAAAACTATATTATAAAGCAGTGGTCACCAAAAACATTTGGTACTGGCTAAGAAACAGAGTAGTGGATCAGTGGAAAAGGTTAGATTCACAGGACAAAATAGTCAATGACAATAGTAATCTAGTGTTTGATAAACCCAAAGACCCCAGGCTTTTGGGATAAAAACTCACTATCTGACAAAAACTTCTGGGAAAATTGGAAACTAGTATGGAAGAAACTAGCCATTGACCCACACCTAACACTGTATACCAAGGTAAGGTCAAAAAGGATTCATGATCTAGACATAAAGAATGACATTATAAACAAATTAGAACAATGTAGGATGGTTTACCTCTCAGACCTGTGGAGGAGGAAGGAATTTGTGACCAAAGAAGAACTAGAGATCATCATTAATCACAAAATACATAATTTTGACTATATCAAGTTAAAAAGTTTTTGTACAAACAAAATAAATGCAGACAAAATTAGAAGGGAAGCAACGAACTGGGAAAACATTTTAATATTTAAAGATTCTGATAAAGGCCTCATTTCCAAAATACATAGAGAACTGACTCTAGTCATATGAAAAGGTGCTCTAAATCACTATTGATCAGAGAAATGCAAATTAAGACAACTCTGAGGTACCACTACACACCTGTCAGATTGGCTAAAATGACAGGAAATGATAATGATGAATGTTGGAGGGGATGTGGGAAAACTGGGACACTGATACATTGTTGGTAGAACTGTGAATGGATCCAACCATTCTGGAGAGTAATTTGGAGCTATGCTCAAAAAGTTATCAAACTGTGCATACCCTTTGACCCAGCAGTGTTTCTACTGGCCCTATATCCCAAAGAGATCTTAAAGGAAGGAAAGATTTGGGGCAAGTCACTCACCCTGTTTGCCTCAGTTCTTCATCAAAATGAGCTAGAGAAGAAAATGGCAAATCATTCCATTGTCTTTGTCAAGACTTCGAAGGGGGTTACAAAGAGTTAGATATTACTGAAATGACCATGTGCAAGAATGTTTGTGGCAGCCCTTTTTGTAGTGGCTAGAGACTGGAAACTAAAAGGATGCCCATCAATTGGAGAGTGGCTGAATAAATTATGGTATATGAATGTTATGGAATATTATTGTTCTGCAAGAAATGACCAGCAGGACGATTTCAGAGAGGCCTGGAGAGACTTGTATGAACTGACGCTGAGTGAAATGAGCAGAACCAGGAGATCATTATACACAGCAACAAGACTATATGATGATCAATTCTGATGGACATGGCTCTTTTCAACAATGATGTGACTCAAACCAGTTCCTATTGTTCAGCAATAGAAGATAGTCATATACATCCAGAGAGAGGCTTGTGGGAACCAAGTGTGGATCACAACACAGCATTTTAATGCTTTTTGTGAATATTTCCTTGCATTTTGCTTTCCTTCTTAGGTTGTTTTTTTTGTTTTGTTTTGTTTTGTTTTTTTGCTCTTTTTAGATCTGATTTTTCTTGTGCAGTAAGATAACTATAGATATGTATAAATATGTTGGATTTGTCATATAATTTAACATATTTAACATGTATTAGACTACCTGTTATTTAGGGGTGGAGGTGGGGGGAAGGAGGGGAAAAGCTTGAAACAAAAAAAAAGTTTTGCAAAGGTCAATGTAGAAAAATCATTCATATGTTCTGTAAATAAAAAGCTTTAATAAAAAAAAACTTCCCCCCCCCAAAAAAGAAATGATAGGCATTCTTTTTTTTTTTGACAGAAGGAACATCCAAGACTAAAGGCAAGAAATCTTGTGAGTACATTGTTTTAATACTCAAAGTAAGGAGTAATAAGGATCTAGGTTTCACAGTAGGAAAAGAAAGAAGACTCTAGAAATTATTAGAATTATAAAGAATCTGGGAAAATAGTACCAGAAGTCAAGGGAAGAAAAAAATTACCAGGAAAGAGGGGGCTCCAATTAAAAGAAAGTATCAATCTCAGCAGCGAGGTCAAAAGATAATGAAGACTAGAAAAAAAATAAAATGTTGTTTGGTTGAACACAGGAGATACTAATAGGTAGTGTTTTGGACTTAGTTAAGAAGAGGAGTTCAAATCCTCTCTAAGAATTTTACTAGCTGTAAGACTGAGCAAGTCACAAAGTAGATGACTGCCTAAGATTTCTCTTCTGTTAAAATGAAGGGGATCAATGGTGCTTTCTACACCAACATTCTAATAAAAATTCCTATGTCTAAAGGCTACACAGCTCAGGCTTCAGAAGGCAGGAAGTTGGGAGCCATGAAATTTTTTTCCCCCAACTCTAGGGTATCTTTATCCATGATAACTTAGCCTGGTAGCAGTGTTGACAAGGAACATAACCTGCAAGCATGTCCAAAACAGGAAAGAAAGAAGCAGGACTAGGAAGAGAGCTCACAACAAAACCACTTCTCCCTTTGAACTCGCTTCTGAACCAATTTTGACCTCATTCCATCTGGAATTCACTGGCAGCAGAAAAGTTAATTTCTGCAAATTTCCTTTTACAATACGCTCTTTAAAAAGGCACAAGAATCCAATGCATCAAGGGGTAACAGGACTCAGAGACAAAAAAGAAATATCTGAGTTTAAGGATGAGAAAATGATTATAACATGTACTTTGCTTCTCTAATTTGGACCATGTTTAAATCAATCACTCTGCTTCTGGAAAAGAGCCTGAATTCTGGCAGGTTCTACAAGCTTAGAATACTCAGCATACAAACCCTAGGAAAAGAATGACAATCCCAATAATGTGCCCAGATAAATTTGCAAAGGCCTATCACCAGATGGTTGGTCATCAGGTCATAGTTTCAAGAATTG
Source organism: Myrmecobius fasciatus (assembly GCA_023553655.1). Taxonomy (NCBI): domain Eukaryota; kingdom Metazoa; phylum Chordata; class Mammalia; order Dasyuromorphia; family Myrmecobiidae; genus Myrmecobius; species Myrmecobius fasciatus. The sequence continues at coordinate 294,243 of JAJPUD010000481.1, forward strand.
TTGGAGCCAAAAGGAAACTCTAGATCAGTTACAACTAAGTTCGGTTTACAAAGTAATAATCATAAATATACAAACAATTTCCTGGGAACATGAATATTATACAAAATATATGCCTATATGCATGTGTAGACAAATGTGTACACATGCATGTGTATATCTGTGTGTATTTATGTAATGTGTGTGTTTGTGAATGTAAGTTTTTTAAATCTTGGTCCTACAGCATCTATATAGAATCCTATAATCTGAGATTCCCAATTGATCTTGGAAACTTTGATTCACTCAATTTCACAACTCTTTGACAGAGTAAATAGGCTACTGCATTTTACAGATGGCATGAAGTAAATACTCAAGTAGTAAAATGACTTGTTCATTATCCAAAACGATAGTGGCTTTAAACCTAAAGGGTTGTTAGGTAGGATGCTTATTGTGCTTAATTCCATAGGGAAAATTAAGCCCTGCTCTCCTGAGTGTTGAGTCCCTGACCACAATCACCATTTCTTGAGGTACTCATCCATGCACAAATTATTCCCAATCCACTTAGTCTCCATATAGTCCCACCTCCTCAATAACCTCCCCATCCAACCCTTTTAGGTTGCCCTTTATGTATTATCTTTTCCCATTAGGAAATAGTTCCTTATTTGTGTCCAAAAAAGAACTGGAACTCTTAATTGAACACCAGATAGATAATTTTGATTATATTAAGTTAAAAAATTTTTGTACAAACAAATCTAATGCAGACAAGATTAGGAGGGAAGTAATAAAGTGGGAAATCGTCTTTACATTTAAGGATTCTGATAAAGGCCTCATTTCTAAAATATATAGAGAATTGTCTCATATTTATAAGAATTCAAGTCACTCTCCAATCGATAAATGGTCAAAGGATATGAACAGACAATTTTCAGAGGATGAAATTAAAACTATTTCTAGTCATATGAAAAGTGCTCCAAATCACTATTGATCAGAGAAATGCAAATTAAGGCAACTCTGAGATACCACTACACACCTGTCAGATTAGCTAAAATGACAGGAAAAGGTAATGAAGAAAGTTGGAGGGGATGTGGGAAAACTGGGACACTGTGAACAGATCCAAACATTCTGGAGAGCAATTTGGAATACACTCAAAAAATTATCAAACTGTGCATACCCTTTGATCCAGCAGTGTTTCTATTGGGCTTATATCCCAAAGATATCATAAAGGAGGGAAAGGGCCCCATGTGCAAGAATGTTTGTGGCAGCTCTTTTTGTAGTGGCAAGAAACTGGAAAATGAATGGATGCCCACCAATTGGAGAATGGCTGAACAAATTATGGTATATGAATGTTATGGAATATTATTGTTCTGTAAGAAACGACCAGCAGGATGATTTCAGAGAGGCCTGGAGAGACTTGCATGAACTGATGCTGAGTGAAATGAGCAGAACCAGGAGATCATTGTACACAGCAACAATAAGACTATATGAATCATGTCTGATGGACATGGCTCTCTTCAACAATGAAATGTTTCAAACCAGTTCCAGCTATTCAGTGATGAACAAAGCCATGTACACCCAGTAAGAGGCCTATGGGATCTGTTCTGGACCACAACATAGCATTTTCATACTTTTTATTGATGTTTGCTTGCATTTTGTTTTCCTTCTCAGGTTTTTTTTTTTCCTTTCCTGTACAGCAAGTTAACTGTATAAATATGTATACATATATTTGATCTGTCAAATATTTTAACATAATTAACATGTATTAGACTTCCTGCCATCCAGGGGAGGGGGGGAGGGGTAGAAGGGAAAAATTTGTAACATAAAGCTTTGCAAGGGTCAGTGTTGAAAAATTATCTATGCATATGCTTTGCAAATAAAAAGCTTTAACAAAAAAAAATTAAATTTTTTAAAAAAATGAAATAGTTCCTTGAGAATAGGGACCATCTTGTTTTCTTGTATTTTCTTGTATCTTTAGGGTTTAGCACAGTTCCTAGCATATAATAAGGGTTTAATAACTTCCATTTATCTAAAATTAATGGAAAGGTCAAGAGGTTGGAAATTACAGGGACACAAAATTTGGTTAACTATCAGGAAACATATCACTATAATAGAAACTGTCTAAAAATGTAGACAGCCAGTTTACAGAGTGAATGTGAATAGAATGCAGGATTTGGACTCAGGAGGACCAGAATTTAAAGCCCACTTTTGACATTTACTAGCTGTATGACCAGGAACAAGTTCCTTAATTAGTTTCAGTCTCAGTTTCCCCATCTGTAAAATGGATATGATACTTACACATGGAATTTATGTGAAGACCAAATGATATAATATAAGGAAAGCACTTTTAAAACTTTAAAGTTTTCAAAGGAAACTTAGGCAGTCATCTACTTTGTGACTTCCCCAGTCTTATTAAATTTTTTAGAGAGGATTTCAACTTAGGTCTTCTTGACTAAGTCCAGAATTCCATCTATATATAATTGCTAAATATTGAATAGCTCATAAGATATTAAATTTCCTGTCAACACCACTGTTCAAGGTTGGATAACTGCTTTCAAGAATACTGTAGATCCTAGTCAATTAATTAACAAACATTCATTAAATGTCTACTATGTGACAAAGGCATTGTGCTAGGCACTAAAGAGGCAGATTTTTTTAAAAAATGAAATTATCTACTGTTTAAAGAGCTGGACTTAATAACAATAAGATTTTATTTCTCTAACATGATAAAGAATCCACAGAGAAACTAAAAAAAAAAAAGACTCAAAACTCTGAACAGCCAATCTTCTACCATAACTTTAAAAAGACAGCATTTCAAGAACAGAATCCTTCCACAGGGTTGAATACTCACCATGAGAACAAATGCCACTGAAACCATATTTCTTATTTCCAACAAACATTAGGGAAGTAAACTTGAGATTAAGATATTATGTTTTTCCCTTTTGCAAACTCAATTCCTGTTTTATTTTCAAAGAAAAAGAACTAGAAAGCTCACATGCAATCAGCATCCATAGTTTCACAGGCTTGATCCTACTGAGCCTTATGGGGAATCATGATTCTAAGGGTTGTAAAGAATCTCTAAGGTTCTGTAGTCCAAGCCACAGAAAAACAAAAATGACTTCTAAAACCATCTCCAACTAATGGGCATTCACCCCTCTGCAGGGGACCTGGATAAGATCCTGTCTCCCAGGACAGTTCATTCCAGTTGGGAATAACTACTTGTCAGAAGTTTCCTTGTGCCTAAGGTAAAATCTCCCCCTTTGAAATTTCCACCTACTTTTGGCAGTTCTGCTCTCTTGGACAGAGATGAACAAGTTAAGTCCTTGACAGACGTTCAGATACATGAAGACAGCTATCAAGTTCCCACTGGGTTTTTTCTTCTGGATAAAAGTTCCCTAGTTCCTTGAACTATACCTTTAAGTACAATTTAAGGCTTTGGAACTTGGCTCTTCTGGATTCTTTCTAGCTTTTGTGATCTCCAGACCTAATTATAGATGAGGTCTGATGTGGCCTGGCCAAGGCAAGGTTACAGTTGGTTCCAAAAACTATGCCTTTTGATGAGGTATATATTATTAACTTTTTTTGGCTGCTACATAATGAGTGTTTGATGCAGTAAATTCAAACTTAAATATACATTTCAAGGGGTATAGCATTCATCCATTTATACTATCATGGAAACCTTTGTTTCTTTTCCAAGACTTGCTCATCTGATAGCCTATTTTTTCTAAATGAAACAAGAAACACAGAATTTTAAAGTTGAAAAGAAAATCAGAAATCATCTGGTCCAAACTGCACCAAAACAGAAATTTCCACTATATTTCTGAGTAGTGACTAGTCCTTCTTGAATATGAACCCATTCCCTTCTGATTTTCAGCTAAATCTTCCTCTTGGCAATATGAACCCACTTCTCCAAGTCATGTTTTCCAGTGCCAAGAAAAATCTATCTAATCCCTCTTCTGACCTTAAATACTTGAAGACAAGTATATTTTCTCTAAGTTTTCTCTTCTTCAGGGTAAGATTTTTTTCTATTACTACTTTTCCCTCATGTTCTGTCACTTCAGGATATTTTTCTAGGATTATTTCCTGCATTATTATGTCAAGGTTCTCTTTTTGATCACATTTTTCAGGCAGTCCAATTAATTCTTTTATTTTTCTTCTTGCTCTGTTCTCTAGATGTGTTGTTTTTTTATGAGTTGTTTCACATTCTGTTTTCTCATTTTTATAATGTTTTGTTATTTCTTGGTCTCTCATAGCTTCACTGGCTTCCCCTTATCCAAATCATTTTCATCTTTGTGTCTCTGTACCTCCTTTTCTAATTGGTTAACTTTTTTTCATAATCTTTTTGTTTTTTTTTTCTTGGATAGTTTTAATTTTTTTTCATTAGTTTTTCCACAATGTCTCTCATTTGATTTTTGGATTCTTTTTAAAATTTTATAATTTTTTTTTT
>JAJPUD010000481.1:300587-322513 GCA_023553655.1 Myrmecobius fasciatus
AAAGAAAACAGAAGCAAAATTAAAGTTGGGTGGTCCTTCCTCTTGAAGGCTTTCTCCCCACTAAATATTTTATACAGCCATTCTATTTTTGTGGAAAAGACAGAGTGATATTAGATGTATTCAGAATAGATTGACCCAAAAGAATAATTATTAATGTTTCAATGTCAATTCAGAAGAAGGTGTATATCCCAAAGATCTGCATTCAGCCCTGGGTTGTCAAACATTTTAATCAATAGAATAAATATATTGAAGGCATGACCATCAAATTTGCAGACAACAACACTAGGAAGAATAGTTAGCATACTGGTTGACAGGATCCATAAAGATCTTGAATGAATAGAGCATGTGGTGAAATGTAGTAAGATGGATTTAATAGGAATGGATATAAATATCTTACATATGGGTTCAAGAAATCAAGATGGGGAATGCATGAATAGAGACAATTTGTCTGAAAAAGGTCTGGACTGTGTGATATGACTGACAATAAAAGTTTATGTGATTTTGCATTGAGACCTAATACCCAAGATTAGAAAGGTGACATACTCATCATACTCTCCGATGTTCAGACCATAAGCAATAAGTTCAGTCTTGGGCACTACATTTTAGTTAGAGAGTGTTCAAAAAGAAAAATCTAGATGACAAAGGATGGATTGATGGAACTAGGGATTTTTAGTATGGAGAAGAGAAGACTTGAAGAAAATCTGATAGAAGACTTCAAGTATTTGCAGGATTATCATGGTAATTAAACTTATTCCATTTGGTTGAACAAAGTACAATTAAGACCAACTAATATATGAAGAAAAATATTAGGCTTGATATCAGGAAAAAAAAAAAACACATTCAAACAATTAGAACTTTCCAAAATTAGAATGGGCTGGCTTAAGAGGCAGTAAGTTTCCTCTTTATTTGAGGTTTTCAAGCAGTCTGGATTTCCCCTCATTGGACTGCAAAATGCTTTATTCAACAATGAGGTGAAGTAGATGACCTCTGAGGTTCCCTCCAAGTCTGATTCTCTGAAAACCTGAACTGGAAGCCATAAGAACTGAACACAGGAGTCTTCTCTGTTCAGTCACCTACTCTATCACTCAGGGCCTTGGACCTGTACCTCATTCACCTTTGAAACTAAATACAATAATTTATCCCCTAGCTCATTGGAATGCTGTGAAGATTAATTTGATGTAATATATAAAGAGCCTAGAGCTTCTTGCAGAAAAGCAAGATAACTAAAATATATTATCATTTGAGTTCCATGAAATATTCCTTTAGGAGGGGAAATTAGTCATCTCCCTAGAAGAACATAACACTGTTGTATTTTGTGAGGGTGAAAACCAGTTGGAGATTAATTATTTTAATAAGAAGGTTAATAAATTTTAATCTCATTTAATGGTACTTTTAATCATCCTTCTGTCAAAACCTGCAGTTTTGCTGTAGTAATCATTTAGATAAAAGACTACTTTTTTTTTCACTGTGTCTACCACGAACCATTTTGTAAACATACATTTTGAAGAAAAGCTTAAATCATCTTGCTCTAGCTAAAATTTTGTGACATTGTTATGATAAATACTGTTTCTATTTTTAAATTGTTTATGTTTTCTGGTAGTTTAGTTCAGTATTTATATTAAGTGACCTCATGATTTCTAATTGCCTACCTTTTCCTTATTGAGGTGAGTTTGGTGAAAAGCAGTTCAATTAGGGCTTTGGCTGAATGGTAAGGATAAAAGGTTGAAAAAAATGGAGAAAGGAAGGAAGACAGAAAGGAAAACAGAAATTAAGGCAGGCAAAAAAGAAGGCAAGAAGACAAGAAAGAAGGAAATATTTTTTAAGTACCTATTTACAGAGAGTCAGGCATCTGATCCTCACAACAATTCTGGGAGGTAGGTGATATCCATTTTACAATGGAGGAAACTGAGGCATGTAAAAACTGAGGCATGTAAAAGTTAAGTAACTTGCTATGAGTCACACAGCTAGTAAATTTCTGAGGCCACATTTGAATTCAGCTCTTACTTATTCCAGATCCAATGTTCTATCTACTATACCACCTAAGCAGCCAATAAAAGGAAAGTTAGTACCGTTTATTTTATCATTAACACTAATTAGCCTGTCTACCAGTTAGGTAAACACAAGTCCAAGAAAACATTTAAGACATTCAAATTCATTAGGACTTTTTGCTCTCTTCTCTAAAATCATCTTTCAATTTGACTATATTCTTTATTTGAGACTTGCTGCTTTTTCAGTTAGCTACTTCTTATAAACTCCTAGAAACCAGAGATCTTACAACTGAATGTAAACTCCATACCATCCAGTATTTATTAGGGATCACATCTAGTATTTATTAAGGATCAATATTTGTTCATTGATTTTATCTGAGATGAAAAAAAGTAAGCAGCAAGGTTACACAAATCAGATTCCTAGGGCACACCACTGGACACCTGAGATGACATTGAACCATTCATTATGTACTGTTCTGAATCCACCTGACTAGACTGTGGTCATCTTTCTATCTTTTCCATATGAATAACAAATAGGAATAATTTAGAGATCAGCAAACTCAGCTACAAAGCAAGGAGAAGCCTAGTGGATTTAGAATTAGAATCAGAAGACCTGGTCTTGAATCTCAACTCCACTACCTTTGCGATGGTGAACAAATCACCACTCTTTATTATGTCTCAATTTCTTCATCTCTTAAATGAGCAGATTAAATTATATGATCTCCAACATCCAGGAATGTGCTAGAGCTATCTCCCATCAGCTTCTAAGAAGAGCCTATTGCTAAATTTTCAATAAGATCATTTATACCCTAGGAATCAGCAAACACTACACAACAGGGCTTGATTTATTGTTCTTTTGATTTTCTAGGTGCAAGAGAGTAATTGAAAAATGTTAAAAATGTAGATGAAACTTTTAAATGTGTCCTTCACAGTTTTTAGAGAGCCAGTTGTGAAACACTTATCATCATATCATTGCCAACATGCCTTCTAGTTATAAAACCTAAGATCTTCAAATCTCTGGTCTAAAATCCTATAGTAACTGGTTAATGTCAGTCATTGCTGGAGCAGAGGTCTATTGAATCCCTGTTCTTTGTCCTAGACATGCAGAAATTCTACTTTTGACAACCATGAATGGGATTAGAGAGCTAAAAGGATACAGTCCAAAGCTTATGAGGGAGAAGATATATTAAAGCCTTAGTATCTATCTCAGATCCAAATCATGAGGATGGAATTTAAATACTGCCTTTGTTTACGGCCATTCTCAGTGGCTTGACAGGGACAAACCACTGATAATATTTTGATTTCTGTAGCAAACTCACTGCTAAATCATTCAAAGCATTTGTGCTATATTAAAGGAGACATAAAGCAGCCCTCCAACATTCCCAAGTCCATTTAATAAATGAATTAGTGCCCCACCTCGAAAATTCCAGCAATCTTAGACTCTACAATAAAAGTGAAGAAATTCAGTTGATTTCCTCAACTGAGGCAGCCATGGCATGGCTGAGGAAAAACATTTGAACCCTGAAGATTTACTCTCCTAACTGTGACCATGGGTTAGATATTTACCATCTCTTCATCAGTCAGTCAATCAGGAAGCCAAGAAGAATTTAAAAAGCACTTTACTATGTTCTAGACACTCTGCTAGAGTGTTGAAAGCCCCCTGCTCTCTAGCAACTCCCAGTCTAATGAGGGAAATGACATGCAAACAAACCACTATGTGTATGCAAGCTATATATAATGTAGGCTCAGGAGTCAGGGTAAGGGAGGGAAGAGAAGACCAGGAAAGGCCTCCTGCAGTATGTAGGATTTGAGCTGAGTCTTAAAGGGAGACAGGAAAGTCAGGAGTTCCCTTGACCGTAAAATAAAGATCAAAATATTAGGACTACCTATCTTACAATACTGTTGTGAAGATCAAGAAACAGTAGATGCAAAGGCTTTCAGAAAGCCTTTATGTCAGCCATTATGATGAACAAAATGGGAAATAGTTCTGCTTTATTTCTCTGTCAAATCATCAAAGCTATTTCCCAAAATCTGGAACTCTCACAAGTACCTTTTAACAGATTTCAGTTTTGTTTATTGTATGAATCAGACAATTTCTCTAAAATCATTCTTTCAAATAGTGTTAATTCAGTTGATTTTTAATGTTTAATATTTTTAACAAATTTAGGAAAGCTTATATCCCAACTGATTGGTTTTGTAATATAAACTATGTTTATATGAACATTTTATACACTTTACATATATGCACTTTACACTTTAACAATCTACCTTATAAGGTCATTATGAAGAAAGCATAAGATAAAGTCAGTTATTAGCAGTATTACTAGTAGTAAAACACATAATTGGAGTAGTGATGATGATAATGATTATTAGCAATAATAATAAAAAATTGCCAGTTTCCGACACCTCTACTACTCCCTAGCCCTTTTCTTCTGTAATGGCAAGTCCTGGGCAATAAGCCAATGAACAAACTAGTCATCTAGTCAAGTTTCCTAAATTACCAATCTTTTCTTTTACAGGAAAAGGATGGCAATAATATTCCCTTTCTTTTAAACAAATCTCCTGGTGAAGCCACTTTCTTTCTACCATCACATACAGCTTTCTCTACCCAAAGTATTATGCCAGTTTTAATTCTATTGTTGCTTAATTAGTCATGCATGTTAACATTTAATTACAAATTCATCAGCCTTCTATTATTTCACATTTACTGAACACTTATAGAATGCCATAAACAGTATACAGCTGAGGCCAATGTAGTCCCTATCTAAAGGACTGACAATCTGAGCAAAACAGGTTCCAGTGGGCCAAACAGCAACAATGAGATAATGAATCTTTTTTCTAAATAGCATCCGACTGCCATGATTAAAAACTCAATTTGCTGCATTTTTAAAGGCTCAAACCAACCGAATCTGAAGTACACTAACACTTCTCTCTTCTGGCATTAGCGCAGAGAAAGGAGAAAAAAAAAAATCAAGAATCAGAATACTACCCTAATTTCTACATGGAAACCTCTCTTTATTACTCTTCAAAATGAAAGTATTTAGAACTTTTTACCAATCTGTGACAACAATGTTCGCAACCAGTTTGTTTTTTTTTTTCCCATCTCTTAGACTAGCATTTTATAATAAAATACCTTTTGAATGGAAAGGAAGAGGGGGAGCTGGGATGGGGACGGGGAAAATATTGCAGAAAATGTCTAGAGAACATTATTTTCAGAAGGGACGCTCTAATTTCCAAAAACCTTACTTGGGAAGTTCCCCCGCCTATTTCGCCACCTCCACCCCGATCTTCACTAGCAAGCAGGTGAATATTTTTTCTCTCCTCCTTGCCCTGGGAACTAAAAACACAAACTTTTTGGAGAGGCTCTAATCCAAAGCATCTCCCCTAAAACCCTACAGAGAGCAAAAGGAACTCGCTGCGGAGCTGAATGCCACCATACCAATGAGACTCCGGCCACTCCGTAGAACTGTGGCAGGAAGGGTTAAGAAAGGAGGGGACTCAAGGGCCGTGGCGCGTGGAGTTAACATCAGGAAGGAAAGAGATCCCTCCCGCTGTGGGGTGAATCATCTCCTCTCACCCAAGTAGGTGCCTGCAACTTACTGGGTGGGTGTAGAGGAGGGAAAAAAAGGAGGAAGGAAGGCGGAAAGAGGATGGGGCGGGGATCACACAACCGGTTTCCTTTTTTAAAGTTTCTTGCAGTTCCACTTTGACACCGGTGCTTCTGGTGGAACGGAGCACTCCCCCCAGCAACTCTAATCCCCAGGTCAAGTTCTTCGAAGATAGCAAAGAGCAGGGGGAGAAGCCAAGAGGGTTAAGGGGGTTCCAGAGGAGGCAGACTGGACGGGGCGGTGGAAGGAGGGCAGTGGCGGTGATACCGGTGGCCACACTAGCCCGGAGGAGTCAAGCGGGTGGACTGCAACTGGAAGCAGCTGCACCGGGGGAGGGCCCTCCTTGGGCAGCCCGGGAGGGAGAGAGAGGACGGGACGGGACGGCCAGCGGATCCCGAAGCCCGGTAGCGCTGCCCCCAGAAGCGCGGGGCTCGGTGCCTCGAGCGCGCCCTCCCAGAACTCCGGGGCCGGGCAGGAAGCTAGCCCCGGGTCCCCGCCTCCTCTCTTCACTCTCTCCTGGCCCTTGCCCCAAGCCGCCCGCTACTTACCAAGGGAGCAGGTAAGAAGCGCAATCACGGCCGGGACACCGAACAGGCGGCCAGCAAGCGGCCACATCCCCGCGCCTGGAGCTGTGCTCGCCGCCAGCCCGCGGGGTCGGAGTCTGCGGGCAGGGGCACTTGGGACTGGAGCCTGAGTTGCGCGGCGGTGGTCGTGGCAGTCGCAGTGACAGTGGCCGTCGCTGCTCCTCCAGCTACTGCTGCTGCTGTAGCTGCTGGGACTGCTGCTGCTGCTGTAGCTGCTGCTGGGGCTGCCGTCTCCGCCCGCTCGCCGCCTCCTCCCGGCCGAGTTTGGACGCTCCCTCTAGCGGCAGGCAGCGGGATGGCATTCCCCCGCATCCCCCCAACTCCTGGCCAGAGGCTCCAGGCTGCCGTGCGGGCGGCGGAGCGCCTCGGAATGAGGCGGAAAGGCTGGGGACCCGAAGGCTCACTCCCGCTAGATTTTTAACCCCTTCTTGTCCTGGCCTTCCTTTTCTCAGCCAGTGCTAAGTCTCCAGGCATGCCAGATTTCTACTTTTGTCCTCACGTGCGCGCAGCTCTCTTTCCTTTCACTTTGCCCGGCCTAGCTCTCTCCAGTGCTAACCCAACAGCTCCACTTCTTTCCCCGGATGTGGCATTGGGAGGGAAGTGGAAAGAGAGGGATAGTGTGAAGAGAAAGGAAAGGGAGACAGGGAAGGTGGAAGGAAAGAGAATCCCTTCTCTTTTCTGCTATAAATCAATAACTTCAACTTTTAATTCTGTTGGCCGAAGTGTTCTACTTTGATTAAGGTACTTTTAAATCAGCACAATTAATTTACTTAATATCCCCTTCTTACTATCAAATAGTTGAGGGCTTGTAGTTTTGCTTTTTTAATAGAATTTTAAACTATTTAAAAAATCAAATCTTTAAATATTTTAATTAGTATTTTTAATAAATACTAATGTCATTTTTTAAATACACACTAATAAGGATAAATTTGACATTTTCAAAGCACCTTAGAAAGACTGGGTAAATAAACTTTTCATTTAAAAATTAAAGGCACAAGTTTGTTAACTGACATTGAAAGCTCATTTTGAAAGTTAATATAACAATAAAATGCATTCATATAGTACTTAAGATTTGGAAAGTATCATTTCATTTCATCTTCACAACAATCCTGAAAAATATGTTACTATGGTGCTTTTTTTACAGATCAAGAAGGTGAGGAAGATAGGTTAAGTGGCTTGTCAGGGAAATACTGTAATCTCAAGATTCAACTTTAACTGAATTCTCTGAAATATTTTGTAGAAAGGAACAAAAGAGATTTCCATTCTCAGATGTGATTATTATTACATTATTATATGTATAATATACATGATGTTACAAATAATACAATAATAATAAATGGAAAATAGCTATAGATGAAAACTGGACTAAAGTTCTTTTCAACTCAAGATGCCATTCCAAATTTGACAAAATTCTCCTTTTCTTTCATACTCTTAACAAGTGACTCAGTTCTACTGGAGCCAGCAGATTATTTTCTCACTGAGCAGGGAGGGATTTTTTAGTCACTGCCCCTTCAAAGACAACTCTAGAGCCTGTGAAGACTGTAGGAACAAAACCTTTTTCTGAGGTGGCTACACACACTGTATTACAACTTTGTGAGGCTCTTCAGGAGGTAGACAACCAACCACTTTCAAACAGATGGGAGAAGAGAGAAGGAATGTTTGGAATGTGAGAAGCAAGTCCCCTACTCAAACAGATTCCTTCTACTGCTAAATGACACTAGTTGAATCTATAATACCTTAAAATCATAGCCATAAGTTCCTGATTATATAGCCATAGTTATTGATTAAATAAATCAAAATTCAGATTTAAAAAAATGAACAAATGAATGCAAAAGAGGGCTGTTCTCTACCAAGTGCATACCCTTACTACATTTGTAGTTTTGTTACAGATTACTTTCAAATGAAATTTCAACTCTTATCTGAAATTTAAGATCCTAAACAACATGGTGCCACCCTACTTTTCAAGCTGTATTTCATATTTCTGATTTCTTTATAATATAGACGTCAACCAAACTGGATAACTTTCTGCCCTTCAAGTATGCATCATGCTCTCATGGCTCTATCTACAGGATGTTTTTTTATGACTGAAATGCTCTAAAGAAACGAAGATATCCTTGTTATCTTTCCTATAAATCCCATCTCACATGCCATCTCTTCCAAAAGCCTTCTCAGAATCTTCCTATAGATTGACAACCTTCCCACTCAGACCTTAACATAATCACATAGTGTAACTCAATCAAAGCATAGCTACTTATATTGATGTTTTAATCCTTACAAGACTGGAAGTTCCTTGAGGACAAGAGATATCACTTAAATTTTATATCTTAGAATAGTGCTCCATATACAGTAAGCATTTGATAAATGTTTGATGGATATTTATGAACATAAATATATGTCTCATATATTATACATATACATATATAAAGGATTAGAAATAAAAAGAACTGATTTAATTGAAGAATTTAGCTACTTGCTAGCATTTTCCAGTTAAGATTACAATTGCCTATTATTCATATTCATAATATTCATAGACAGTATCTACTAGAATAAAATATTAAAAACTGAGTCTTAAAGACAACTAAAAAAGAAAGCCATGTTGTTTAAATAATAAACTTATCCTTGTATTCCTTCTTTCTATTTCAGACATAGATAAATGGCATGCTACAAAGCTCTATAACTTGGGGGAAAAGACTATTAGCTATCACTATTACTCTAAGTCATAAGATAAATGGATTTTCTGGGAGTCCTCCCCTCTGTGAATAAGTTTAGAGAGCTTACTGGAATAGAGAATGTTCATTAAAAAGATATAGGTTCCATGACAAAGAGCTCCTTAAGTCTTTTGGTTTTAGCTTTTTTTTTTTTTTTTTTTTTTTTTGGCTACTTGCACAATTAAGCCCCTTAATACTAAGGAACATTATGCCCCCATTTTGACAATCAAAATGATTTCTTGCTTACACCTCTTTACCACCAGAAGGGTAATGGGAAAGTATTATAAAACTTCTAACCAGTAATCACTGCTCTCTTGAGTCAGAAAACCTCTTTGGTTCTTCACATTACAATGGAATACCAGGATGAAATTCATTCAATATTTATTAAGGATCTACTAGATACAAAGCACTATCTAGGCAATGAGTATTCAAAGATGAAAAATAACAGTACCTTACCTCAAGGAATATATTATCTAATAAAGAAATCCTTTGAATTGCAAATATGTAGTAGTCTGTGCTGTCCTAAGTTTCTTTTTTTTTCTTTTAGTACCCTTCCAACATATTAACAGTCCTGCTGTAAATCTATTACAAGCTCAGCTTCAAATTATAACTTTCAACCTGAAGAAGCTGAAATTTATCATTAAAGATGATATTAAGACCTAGATAATAACCATCAACTCAAAAACAGATTTTAGACAAAGTGTAGGGAAGATATGCTGCTAAGCATTGTAAATAATAAGATAAAAAGTAGTAAAGTCCTTGCCTTCAAGCAGTTAATATGAAAATTGTGTCACTAGCGCTTTAATCCTGTATCATACTCTTATCTAGTATTCCATGTGAAAATATGATCCCAGGGGCAGCTAAATGGCACAGTGGATACACCATTGGCCCTGGAGTCAGGAGGACCTTAGACAATACTTCCTAGCTGTGTGACACTTAACAAATCATTTAACCCTTATTTGCCTTGTAAAATAAAAGAAAAAGAAAATTAAAGAAAATATGATGATCCTGCTTCTAGAGGTATATGAGGGAACAGCACTCCTTCAATTCAATACATCTAGGTATTCCTTAACTATTTACTGTTGGATTTCTTAAAGAGACAAAAAGCTTTGGAACTGAGGTTTCATATAAAAGGTTCCAGCAGGGAAAATCTTCCTCTTTTCCATGGATCTAAGAAGGCAAGAACCATGTTAAGTCTTCAGGTAGAGAAACAGGTAGCAGGCCCTGCTGCTGGGTTGCCATAGCTTCAATATGGCTTCCATGAAACCAGGAATCCATGGCCACCTCAGTTTTCTTTGTCTCCATTGTGTCTAGAATATCCTGATCTAAGGTGAATGAGTATTAAAGATGGGAAGGACCAAATTTCAACTTTGTGAGCTTCAAAATGTAAAAGAGCAACCAGAAGTCCTAAAGTTGGAGCCCATTTCTGGTCACTAGCAACAGGCAAGGTAGGTGAGAAGTCAGCCCTGGGGAAGGGACCTGCTGGACCTTGCCCAGCAATGAAAGACAGCAGCAAACTGTGTCTTATAAGCAAAGGAGCAAATTATTTATCAGTTATGCCACAACCAGAATCGAATGTCGGAGCTTAGGGTAGGGACACCAGGAGGAGAAAATGGTTCACTTTAAGTTTGATCCTGCTCACTGAAGGACCAAGCAGACATGTAGAAGAGGAAGCCCAGAGCCTGAGTTAGATTTTGGGTTTCAAGAATATATATACACAGCTTAAGTTTTGTGGCTTTGATTCTCCAATGATAAATGGTCAAAGGATATGAACAGACAGTTTTCAGATGATGAAATTAAAACTATTTGTAGTCATATGAAAAGGTGCTCCAAATCACTATTGATCAGAGAAATGCAAATTAAGACAACTCTGAGATATCACTATACACGGGTCAGATTGGCTAAAATGACAGGAAAAGATAATGATGAATGTTAGAGGGGATGTGGGAAGGCTGGGACACTGATGCATTGTTGGTGGAACTGTGAACAGATCCAGCCATTCTGGAGAGCAATTTGAACTATGCTCAAAGAGTAATCAAACTGTGCATACCCTTTGACCCAGCAGCATTTCTACTGGGCTTATATCCCAAAGAGATCTTAGAGGAGGGAAAGGGACCCACATGTGCAAGAATGTTTGTGGCAGCCCTTTTTGTAGTGGCTAGAAACTGGAAACTGAATGGATGCCCATCAGTTGGAGAATGGCTGAATAGATTAGGTATATGAATATTATGGAATATTATTGTTCTGTAAGAAATGACCAGCAGGATGATTTCAGAGAGGCCTGGAGAGACTTGCATGAACTGATGCTGAGCAAAATGAGCAGAACCAGGAGATCAATGTACACAGCAACAACAATACTATATGATGATTAGTTCTGATGGACATGGCTCTCTTCAACAATGAAATGTTTCAAACCAGTTCCAACTGTTCAGTGAAGAAAGCCATATACATCCAGAGAGAGGGATATGAAATGTGGACCACAACATAACATTTCCATGGTCTCTATTGATGTTTGCTTGCATTGTGTTTCCTTTCTCTGATTTTTCTTTCTTGTAGATACGATTTTTCTTGCACAACAATGATAAGTGTGGAAATATGTATACATATATTAGATTTGTCAAGTATTTTAACATAATTAACATGTAGTGGATATCCTGCTATCTAGGGGAGGGGTGGGGAGTAGGGGGGAAAATTTGTAACAGAAAACTTTGTAAGTGTTAATGTTGAAGAATTACCCATACATATGCTTTGCAAATAAAAAGTTTTAATAAAAATAAAAAAGAAGAAAATAAAAAAAATGTTTTGTGGCTTTGGATGCTATGGAAACTTAGCAATCAACATAAAGTGCTGATGATATTAATGATATCCCTAATAAATAGTTATTTTTACAAAAACATCTTTTAAGAAAACATCCTCAATTCTTGGTTTAAAAGTTTAAAACTAATTGACAATAAAATTGTTAATTTGCAGAGTGTGTCCTAAAGGAGTTTCACATGCTTTCATGCTTTAACAAAATTATATTTGTATTTTGCTGTTATTTTCACTCTTCTTCAGTCCTGCCTCTACTATTACTACTACCAATAATAGTAACTAACATTTATATAGTGTCTACTATGTGCTAGGCACTGTGCTAAACACTTTATAAATATCATTCATTTGATCCTCATAACAAACCTGGGAGGGTGGTACTATTATTATTCTCATTTTTCAGATGAGGAAATTGAAGCAAACAGAAGTTGTGTGACTTTTCCAGAAACAAGTAGTAAGTGTCTGAGGCCACATTTGAACTCGTCTTCCTGACTCCAAGTCCAGCACTATGCCCACTGAATTGCCCAGCCTTCTCCAACCACCTAGATATTTGTAAGTGAGCACAACCTATTGGTCAACTCACGATGTTCCAAATTTCATTGTTCTGATGATTGAATCAATGTGCATCAAATACATCAATATTCATTTCTATAGTACATATTGCAACTCCTCTGCATATTCTCAATTGACTTTGGTACACAATTTTTCATCAATAAAATACCATAGCCTTACAGAAGTAAGCATCTATGAATTGGCAATTGATGAACAAATTGTAGTACACAGAGGAATATAATGGAACTCTAATGTACTGAGAGAAACAACAAACATAACAAATTATGAGAAAAAAATCAGCATAGGAAAAATCATATGAAGTCATACAAAGTGAAATAAAGTGGAAGACCATGTGCACAAAAACTACAAACTAAATATAAAAAAGATAGCCAGATTCTAATTGTAATTAATAAGGCTGATCTCAGGAAATAAATGATGAAATACAGCTACCTCCTTTCAAGAGAGAAGTTTTTATTTTTTCAAAAGAAAAGGGAAGGAAAAGGTCCAAGTGTATATAGTTTAGCATATGCTGTTATTTGGTTTTGGTTAAATATCTTTATTAAAAAGGCCAAGATTTGGGTACTGGGGAGAAAGAGAATGATAAAGGATACTATATTGGGAAATGATACTTTAAAACAAAAGACATCTTTTTTCTTTCTATCTATGTGACAACTGAAATAATTTCACTTGTATCCTTAAATTGTCTTTTCTAACACATCTCAACTTTAAATATCTATGTTAATGTTTTTTTATCATGTTTAACATATATTGAATTACATGCCATCTAGGGGAGGGGGTGGGAGGAAGGGGGGAAAAGGAACACAAGGTTTTTAAAGGGTCAATGTTGAAAAATTATCCTTGCATGTTTTGAAAAAAAACTTCAATAAAAATTAAAATAAATATGTTAAATTGTAGATTAGTGACCATTTATCAAGATTGCTGTAAATAGAATTTCTACATCAAGAAATCAAACTATGTAACTGCTAAAGCTCCTTCCAATTCTAAAAATTTATTATAAAATTCTATAATTCCTTTTTTTCTTTTTTGTTTTTTGTTTAGTCATGTCCAACCCTTTGTAACCCCATTTGGATTTTCTTGGCAAAAGTACTGAAGTAGTTTGTTATTTCCTTCTCCAGCAATTCATTGGCCTGGATACAGAAAGGTGGGTGTGCAGTGGATGATGTGCCATAGACATCAGCCTTTGTGAATAATCATAGGATCTGCCTCACTGGGGATTCAACTCCAACTGGCCAATTGTGCAACCCAGTTCTTTTCTCTTTCTTTCTTCTTTCTCTTCTCTTCTCTTTGTACACATAGGGTATCATACCCTTATCTGTACTCTGCCCAAAGCAATGTAAATTTTGGTCACTGAAACCTCCCAAGACAGCTTGGGATTTACAGGTTAGATTTTTTTTTTTTTTTTTCTGCTGAGGCAATTGGGGTTAAGTGACTTGCCCAGGGTCACACAACTAGGAGGTATTAAGTGTCTTGAGACCAGATTTGAACTCAGGTCCTCTTGACTTCAGGTATCCACTGTGCCACCTAGCTACCCCAGGCTAGATTTCTTTTTAAGAACCATGTCATAAACCCAAATCATTGGGGCCCTCATTGATTGAATAACTATGTCCCAAGTTGGGCCCCACTTGGTCATTGTTTGAGCCCTGGCTGACTCTATAGTAATTGTTTCTCTTGGTCAGAAATCCTAAAGTTCTTCCTTTCCCAGATTGAGGGGTGGGGGTATGTGTATGCAGGAAGAGAGAGACAGAGAGGAAGGGAGAGACAGACATACACAGAGAGACAGAGACTAGGTAAAAGAGGCCATTCTTCCCTAGCCTTAATCACTAATTAGACATTGCCTCAGTCAAATAGAGATCTGTTAAAAACAAAAAGGCCAAGGTCTTCCACTGCATCCTGAGCCATCTAATCTATGTCTTGCCACTGGACCCTGATGGCTCTAGAGAAAAAAGTGAGGCAAGTGACTTTGCCAACCCCTCCCTCACTTAAATCCATTCATTTGCATGTCATGGCATCACCTCCCTGATGCCATGGTGCTCTTCGAGGAAGAACAAAAAAGAACCTCTGTGAGTATGGAAGCTCTGAATTCAAATACTTCCTTTGATGCTTTCTAGCTTTGTGACCCTGGGCAGATCACCTAATGTCTGTTTGCCTCAATCTCCTTATCTACAAAATGATGATAATAACACCTGTCTCTCAGGGTTGGTGAATCAAATGAGATATTTGTAAAGCATTTTACAATCTTTAAAGTACTATATAAATGCTAGCCATATAAGTCTTATGACCTGTAAAAATGAAAAATTTTGGAAGGATAACGTGATAAACCAGTAATAAATATTAAAGTTTGAGCATGACTTAAGAGATTTCAGGGTGAAGACACCTACCTTACCAGCTGGGTTTACTAGAATCAGGACTGGTGGAGGTAAAAAAGGGAGAGAAAACAAACTTTATGACTATAAGGTAAGACATTAATTCTCATAAACACCCTTGAAAATAAGACTCATTTATTGGTATAACTCATAACTCAAGACATGATAGTACCAGCCCTAAAATCAGGAGGACCTGAACATATAACACTTCCTAGCTGTTTGATCCTGGGCAAGTCACTTAACCCCAAATAGAAGAAGGAGGAGGAGGAGGAGGAGGAGGAGAAGGAAGAGGAGGAGGAAGAGAAGGAAGAGGAGGAAGAAGAGAAAGAGGAGGAGAAAGAAGAGGAGGAGGAGGAGGAGAAGAAAGAGGAAGAGAAGAAGGAAGAGGAAGAAGAGAAGGAAGAGGAGGAGGAAGAGGAAGAGAAGGAGGAGAAGAAAAGAAGGAGAAGGAAGAGAAAGAAGAGGAGGAGAAAGAAAAGGAGGAGAAAGGAGAAAGAAGAAGAGGAAGAAGAGGAGGAGGAGGGAGGAAGAAGAAGGAAGAAGACATGACAGTATAAGAGCACTTCATATGCTGAAGGGATAAGGAAACTAAAACAGGAATATCTTGATCATTTCTATTACAATTTGCAGGAGCCAGGATAGTTCTAAAACAACTAAAATGCCAAACACCACCAAATTTGCTGTTTCAGCCAATAAACATTTATTTATCACATACTATGTGCCAAGCATTGTACCTAATATTTGGGATACAAAAAGCAGCCAAACACAATCCTGTCCTCAAGGAGCTCACAATCTAATGGGGAGACAACAAAGAAATATATACAAACAAGCTATATACAGGGAAAATAAGAAATAAATGACAAAGTATTTTCTTTATGAAAATCTTTGAGGTAGAATATGTATAGGTTATTCCCACTTTACAGACGAGAAACCTCAAGCTGAGGGGACTGACACCTAATCACATAGCTAGAATACATCAGAACCAGGATTTGTACCCAGGTCTTCTGATATACAATGAAAAGCTCTTTCCATTGACCATTCTACTTCTTTCATGTAGATATTCTAGATTGCATTTGTGCATTTATTTGTACTTAAAGCATATCAAATACCTGTGCTTGAAGACAACGGCAAGTTATTTTATTTAATTGTTGGGAGCCATGTTAGGGTTTTCAGAAGGATATACATGATTAAAGGATTATACATGGTTAATTCTTAAGAACATAATCTTGAGAAAAGTAACATTGACCAAAGTAAAAGCCATCATATTAAGGGACTTCCACATACATATATATTATCTCTACTACAACACCCTAACCACTCAGTTCCTCAATATACTCACTTCTTATGATCCACTCCTGGGCTTCAACTCAATCACCAAAATGGTTATATCCTTGAATCTACAGTTGATTTATTACTCCAAACTAATCAAGAAGACAGATTATTCTGCCTGTTCTCATCCTGAGCCACTACCTCAAGAGGAAAACCTCAAAAGGGTTTCATTTCCAGTGTCTAGACCAGCCTGCAGGAGAATAGCAGCAGAAAATTCAAACCAAACAATAACTATACATATATTCGATTTCTTAAGTATTCTAACATAATTATCATGTAGTGGATATCCTGCCATCTAGGGGAGGGATGGGGAGTAGGGGGTAAAAATTTGTAACAGAAAGCTTTGTAAGGGTTCATGTTTAGGAATTACCCATACATATGTTTTGCAAATAAAAAGTATTAATAAATAAAAATAATTAAATTTAAAAAATTAAAAAAAAGAAAATTCAGACCAAAGAAAAATCTACACAACTCTGCCATTTAAAACAATAGAGCTTTCCAGCTAGTTAATGGAATAGAGTCTAGCAGCAGTCGACCTTTGCACAGACCCAAACGCAGATCAGAAATTTTCAGAGCTCACACTAGAGAGGCAGCAATCAGACTGTATGCACATTTGCACCTGTAGCTGCACTTTACGCACCCTTTTGGGAGCCCTGAAAGCTTGGAAGCCCTCTGTCTCTGAGATTCTGGAATAACAACACTCAATATCTCAAGAAAGCTGCTATCAAACCAGATTTTTTTTCTAGAAGTGTGTTAGAGAAGAGTCATAACACCAAGTCTGAAATCAGGGGTTAAACTGGAAGAGTGGACAAATGGACCACATTACGATGAGCTATTAAGGTGGTATGGGATGCTCAAGATAAGTATAGATGAGAATGACTCCAAAGCATCTAAAAGTTACACCTGAAAGACACAGGTTGGATACAAGCTGAACTAGAATTTCTAGAAACAAAAAAGCAAAGTTAAAAAAAAAAAAAAAACTTTTATATATGGGACAAGTGTCCTTAAAGTAAAAAATTGGGTAAAATCCAGGTTATGAAAGAAAGATCTGGAAAGAAAATTAACAACTTGGCCCGAAAGGCATAAAACATTGCCTAAGCAACAAACTCTCTGAAAATTCTAATGGACCACATAGAAGCCAATTCCATCACGAAGCAATACGAAATATTAAAATAAAATCAAAAGGCTTGAGAAAGAATGTTAGAAAATATATCTCATAGCAAAAACTTGATCTGGAAAACAGATCAAGGAGAAAAGAAATTAATAATTGTTGGGTTAGGGGCAGCTAAGTGGTGTAGTGGATAGAGTACTACCCCTGAAGTAGGAGGACCTGAGTTCAAATCTGGTCTCAGACACTTAACACTTCCTAGCTGTGTGACCCTAGGCAAGTCATTTAACCCCAATTACCTCAGGGAAAAAAAAAATTGCTGGGCTATTTGAACAATATGACTAAAAAAAAAAAAAAGCCTAGACATTCTATTTAAGGCAAAGGATATGGGCTTGCAGACATATGTTATTCAAATAAAATAAAAATTAAAAAAAAATAAATAAATAAAAAAAAAAATAACTACCCCAGCAAAACTAAGTTTAATATTGCAGTGGGAAAAAAATGAACCTTTAATGAGAGAGGACTTTGAAGTATTCCTGATGAAAAGACTAGAGCTGCTGAGAAGCTTTGAAATTCAAACACAGGAGTGAAGAGAAACATAAAAAGGTAAATATGAACTAACAAACAATGATAAAGGATTAAATAAGAATTAGCCACTTACATTCAAATATGAGATCATACCTGTTCCCTTGGAACACATAAGAGTTCAAAGGAGTCCAATTAGACAAGTCTTGGGAATGGTTCCGTTATGTCTTAATGATCTTAAGAATGGAAAGAAAAGGGAAGAGGAATACATTGATGGGTCTTAGGGAAGAAGGGAAAAGAAAGTTTAGGGGAAATTAGCTCACCTAATCAGTGCATAAGTAGACATTTATACAAAGATGAAAAAGGTGGAAGTAGGAAGGAATAACTAACATTTGAACCTATTATTTGAACTGATCAAAAGAAGGAATATACACAAACACACACAGAATTAGGTACAAAAATCTATTTCATATTAAGAACACAGGAGGGAAAAGGGAGGGGGGAGGAATTATAAGGAAGGATAGTTTAAGGGAGAGATTAGTCCTAAATTAAAAAAAAAAACTCCACAAAAATATTTTAAACTTCTTTTGATATAGCAAAGAATGAACAGTTGAAGGAATGCTCACAAACTGAGGAACAGATAAACAAGTTATGCTTTTTATATTGTCAACAGGTAATCACAAAGTCATGAGCCTTGTGTGGAACCAACGGGTTCCCAGTCTTTACAAAAGTTTACATTTTTATAATAGCAGATCAAAGGGATGACGTGTACCAGGGAGGGGAGTGATATGGGAGCGGGAAGAGTGCAGCAAAGGTGGGAAAAAAAGATAAGACCACTTTCCATGGAGAGGAACAAGGTAACGGTAAAAAGTATCATGAAGATGGGAGCATGTTTTTCTGCAAATAATGTTCCAGAGCTGAGTAGACATTCAAATGGTCTCTGGTCTAGCATTAGATATGCAAAGAGATGGTTAGGTTGTACAATCTCTAGCACGGAAATTGATTCGGGTTGGGGGGGGTGTACGGCAAAGAAAGCCTCAGGTTAGTGGTTTTAGGGATACCTTAAAAAGGTAAAGATATTTTTTAAAAGATCAAATTATGGACAAGGGGATGCTTTTATGTATCTATATGCAGGTAAAAGAGGGATCAAAAAAGTTATGTGATGAATGAGAGCAGAATTGCTCATTTTAAAAATTTTCTTCTGATTTTCCTGCCAAGGAGTCTTAGTCTGAGAGAGAACAAACAGGGAATTAAAACCTAAGATAAGTAGAGAAAAGATCTTTGCAGTGTTTAGCCCCTCTCCTATCGAATGATGGGAGTATTCTCCTGTACAGAGTGCTGGTAGTGAGCACTTTCAAAGTTCTCCTCAAGTTGGGGTGTTGGAATATCTGGCTGGATTCCTGCTTTACAGAAACTTCCAAAAGAAGAGAGAATAACAACTAGGATAGTAAAGTTTGGAAGTTATGCTGACAACCATTTATTTCATCATCTAGTTGCACCTAGAAAAAAAGCAGTAATGATCACAAGAGTCAGAATGGCTTCATCAAAAACAGGTCATGGTAGACTCTTTTTTAAACAAAGCTATCAAAATAAAGAATCAGGAAAAAGCTATATAGTTTGCCTATATTTTAACAGTTTGACAAAATTTTTACTGCAATACTTTCAGAAAAGGCGGCCAAATGACACATTACAGTTAATCTATTGAGTAGGTACTGGTTGAACTGCTTTAACCCCCAAAGTATATTGTATTAATAGTTATTTATCACCTTAAAAGGAAATCGCTAATGAAAAATCCCGGAGTCTGTCTTGGCCCTATGCTACTTAATTTTTTATCAATGACTTTGATAAAAGCCTGGTGTTGTTGTTAAACACATAGACAGCACAAGGGAGGGGGATGATTATCTTGCTATATTTCTTCTGGCCAAGTCACATCTAGAGTAGTTTTCAGTTCTGAATGTCATATCTTACAAAGGATAATGAAATAATGGTTAAACCCATGGGAAACAATGAGGTTACCCACAGGAAAAGGTGGAGGACCTAGAACAAAACCTTGGAGAAAAATGAACAAGATGGTAATAGGATATTAAAGAGTTAGGTCTATGTTACTTGCCTGCTCAAATATCTTCAGCATCTTACTATTATTTCTAAGATATAATACAGACTTTTCAATCTAATATTTATAACTACCTATGGCTTAGTTCTGACATCCCTTCCCAAACTTACTTTTGCCCCCTTTATGAACTCTATGTTCCAATTCAGCTATCCTACTTTTACATAAAACCCATGTTTACACAGTTCTTCATAATTTTAACTTCTACTTCTGATTCATAGATTCTTTCAAGGTTCGGCTCAGATTCTTGAAATCTGGTAACGTAATCAAAAGATTCAGCTAGGTCTCAATAATGGAATCCTGTAAAGTAGTAACATGGTCTAAATTTATATTATTTGACTTTATAGTCATATATAAAACACGATAACTGGTTCTATCCCAATAGAAATGTGCAATGAAATTTTTAAAAAAATAAGTTTTTCATCTATTTCTTAATCTAATGTAACTGCAAAGAATTAGAAAAATGTGTTTCTGATTTGAGTTTGTTTTAAAGGAATAACAAAAAGCAAAATTTTTAAATCACTGAATATTAAATTCAAAAATAAGCCTACAAAGATGATATGATAAGAGTGTTTTTATTCTTGTTTAATATATTTTAGCAAAGTAGGTTGAATTGTCTTTTTCTTTAAATCCTCATACATATGCTGGTAGGTACAGAGAGCTCTATCCACATTTTGACGAATCTGAATGCTTCGACTGACATTAGGATCAGCATTCATAATCTTTTGCTTCATGACTTCTACAGCTCGAAAGAGATCTTCAAATTCCTTGAGAGCAAATTCCTTCATTTGTACATTATCTGATTCTTTCAGGTTGTTGCTGGCTTCTTCAAACACTTGTTGTTCTAAATGAAGATCATTATCAGTCAATTCTTCTGAGTGTGAAATGAGTAATTCTTGAACATCACCATTTTCCAGTTCATCAAAACCAAGCTTTCTTCCAATATCTGTTATTTCTTCTATAACAGTCTGTTTCTGAGGGGGGAAACTCTCAAAATTACTATTTGCAGAATGTGGCAAAATGTGCTTCCACACAGTGGTGTCCTTATCTGCATTGGCTGCCTCTCTGGTAATTTTAGCATTGTGCAATTGAAGTCGATTTTTAAAGCGATTAAACCAACCAACGCTAGCAGCAAAAGTTTCTTCACTATCCATTTCATTTCCATTTTCTTTTACTGCCTTAAATAAACTTGAAGCTTTTGTCTGAATAGCTGCTCTGGTAAGAGGAATGCATTTTTTATTGCAATCTTCAATCCATACAGCTAAGAGACGCTCCATTTCTATCATTGTAATACTTCTATTTCTTGTAGTTGTTTGCAAACCACAAAAAGTTGATGCAACTTTGCCTTTTTTTTTAATTTCACCTGCATGTTTTATAATATTCCGTACTGTAGATTCAGGCATTCCTATATCTCTTCCTATTTTAGAGTTACTATGACCACGTTCATGCCGTTCGATTACATCAAATTTTTGTTCTAATGTAATAACGAGTCTCTTCTTCTTTGTGTTGGCAGTGTTGCCATCTGAAGTAATCTTCCTTTTGTCCATTTTATAAAGAGTTCTTTTTTGAAAAAATTAATAGAACTGTTGCTAATATGGTCTGCAACGGCACATCACATCCACACTCAATGATAGCAAGTAATTTTAGCATCAGTTAATAACATGGGCTAGTTCCATAAGTCAATTAATTGAATTTTTGTTTGCATTAAGTGCAACGTGATATATTTTAGAATGCACAATAAAGAAGTTTTGCATTATTCAAACATATATTCATTACTATTTAGCTGTTTGTTCCTTCTCACTCGAGGACTTCAAGCAAATGCTGGATGATCACTTCTCCAAGATGTATTTTAAGTGTTTTCTTGTTCAGGTATGGATTGAATGAATGAAGTTCTGAGGCTCCTATGAGATAAAAACAAATAGAAAAAGTGTAAAAAAAAAAAAAAAAAAACAGGCTTCTTTGATCTTTATGGTTTCATTTATTTTCCTACTACTGCGTGCTAATAATATAACAGTAAGTTATAATTATTTTTATACATATAAACATATGTATAAATACACACACACAGTAAGTTATATACAAAGTCTACGGAGGCTTTAAAAGTTAAAAAATAAGAAAGGAAAGGAGAAAACTTGAATGTCAGAAGTGCCATGCATTTACCACCACTATATAGATACACACACACACACACACACACACACACACACACACACACACACACA
>JAJPUD010000481.1:322523-341094 GCA_023553655.1 Myrmecobius fasciatus
CACACACACACACACACACACACACACACACACACACACACACACACTTAACTATAACCAGCTAAGCCTCCAGATTGCTTCCTTTCAAGATTAAGAGTATAGTACATGCTTAATAAATGGTTCTTGTTGTTAAAGGTCAAAGATTATGATAGCCAAATGTCCAATAGTCATTTTGTGTTCCCTCTACGTAACCAAACTGTTTCAGACTGGAAGTAATTTACAATATTTTTCAAATGCATGCAGGAATAAATGTAAATGGCATAAAAAAGATATCATTCAGTAAATATATAAGAAGCAAGTGCTTGCTAATAAGCACAAGGGGGGGAGGGAGGCAAAAGGAGGGGAGGAAGAGGGGAAAGGATAGTTTGAATATAACACAAGTACCCATAGGAAAAAAGATCCAAATAACACCAGAACATTGAGAAAAACATGAATCCTCCACATAGCTACTAGTTCCTTTCTGGTTGCCTTTAAATATGCCAAGTCTCTCCTATTCTAAAAATAAACAAGTAAAACAAACAAACCAACCAACCTTTTACTAGACTCTACCATTGCATTCTTAAGGTTTGGGGAGAAATCATATACAGAATTAGGTATGGATGGACTTGATCTGAACTGTGATTTAGATCTGATAAGATTATAGAGCCACTTAATTATTAAAGTATACCACTGCATTAGTCTCTGAAAATGTAGCCACATGCCAAAATGGTATACTAAATAGATCCACAGTTTTATAAAATATCACTTCTGAAAGGGCTATCAGAAGAATTCAATTTATTTTAGCAAGCAAATGTTCCAAGAGGTCAGGACAGACACTAAGTTTGTGTTTTAAAAACTTCGGAACATAACTATTCATACAAAAAAACAAACAAACAAACAAAAAAAAAACAGTTCTTACATGATAACAGATACTTCTGTAACTCTAGTAAGCATTCAAATACTGGACTGATCCTTGAAGTTTATAGTCCGAGGAAGCATGCATATACTTTACAATTGTCATATACAAATTGCATGTTATCTCATATCTTATCCATGTTCTGCTCTTTCTTTTCCATGTTGTACTTTCATCTTTGGTGGCTGTCTTTGTCCATACATTCCCCTCTTTCATCCTAGGCCCCTAAGTAAAGAGTAATTTTGTGTTGTTGAGAAGAGGTGAGGGTATGAGGCCTATCTCTAAAATTTTCAAGGATTTGAGGATACTCCTTCAACCTGGTCTAGATTTCTTCCTTCCAAAAATCTCATGTAAAGCACACCTAACATAATCTCATTAATTGGTTCCTCTGAACTTAACTTTAGCTGAAGCAACCAATGCACTGAAATGTCATCAAAAGCTCCAATCCCTTTGCCCCCTTTAGTACTTCTCCAAGCACCAAGTACTGGCTTCACTTTCCTCCCTCTCCAATTCATCCTAGTAGTTAGCCACCTCAACTCTACACTGTTCTTTGCCCTTTGCCCTCTTGTCCTATCACCATACATCTGTTGCCAAACCTTAACCCTTTTTACCTCCACCATCTTCAGTCTTCTGTTTCATGAGCTGAATGAACAAACAGCTAAGAGGAGTCTCATAACCCTGCTGATTAGCTATGTTACAAATTTATGTGATTTAGCCTTTTGGGTCCTCACTGCAGCAAGGCAGTTCTTTAATTTCTTTCAAAGCAATTTCCTATCTCATTTCTCAGAGATCTTCCAAAACTTCCCTTCTTAGGCCTACCATACTGTCTTTCCTTTATCTCTGTTAGCTAAGCATCTTACTTCTATTTTTCTGAGAAAACTTTTTTTCTGAGGACTTTATGGTAGTCCTTCTCCCATTCTCTATCTCAAAATTGCTTGATATCATTTCCCATTCTCTTCTTTACTCCAGTTTCTGACAAAAAGATGGCCCTTCTTACCTAGAAACTAATCTGATGTGCATTTCTCAGCGTCTTCATTAGATTACACCCTCAACCAACTCTCAGCCTTCTCAAATCTTCATCCTCCACCTAGCTACTAATTACTTCTGATGCCAGGTCTCTCCTATACTAAACACAAACAAACAAAAAAAACCTTTACAGATTCTACCATTGCCTTCTCAAGGAAACTCCTTAAAAGGCTGTCTCCACTTGCTACCTTTACTTCTCTATAACTCTCTGCAATTCTGGTACCCAACTTCATCATTCAACTGAAATTGCTCTTTTTAAAAATTAATTATCTTAATTATCTTAATTATCAAATCTAATGTTCTTTTCTCATTACTCATCCTGCTATCAGGTACATTTGGGTTTTTATGTTACTATTCACTCTTGGTTCTCCTACTTATCTGATTGCTCCTCAGTCATCATGCATATATCATATTCTAAATGTTCTCCAAAATTCTATCTTAAGCTGTCTTCTCTTTTCTCCCATACTCTCTCTGGTAACTTCACTACCTCTTATGGTTTAATAATTATCTCCATACAGGTAATGAGTATGTGCACATCTGCACACTTGCACACACACATATATTCATACCCATGCATCACATCCAGTCTCCTTTAAGCAATTTTAGTCCCATATTACCAATTGCCTATTGGCCATTTTAAATTGGGTGTCACAAAATACAACTCAAACACAACATGTCCAAAACTGAACTTATTACCTTTCCCCCAAACTATCTCCTTTTCAAAGTTCTGTATTTTTAATGAAGGTACAACCATCTTTCCAACTTCTCAGGTTTATATTATAATGTTATGCTTGACTCCCCTTCAGTCTTTTTCTTCTTTCAAGGTACAATTCCTGCATCATTTTCTGCATAAAACCTTTCTCAATCTTTTCATAGTTCCCTTTTATTTAAAACTACTTTGTATTTATTCCCTTTACATTTATATTGCATATATCCATGAGCTTAATAAATGTCTGTTGACTGATTCTACAGAAAGTTATACAATGGTGTGCAACTAACATGGAACATATATCAATTCTGATACTTCATTTTGTAATAGCAATAGCCCTGTTGTATGTATACATCTACTGGCACTAAACTGACTCCAAATGCCTGATCTTGACCAGATGAAATCAGATTAACCTGGTTTCCTCACCTGTCAACTGAATGCTGGATTTTTTTGTATTATATACACATATTTCACTGCTCTATCTCTAGGATTAAAAACTGGATATTACTCCAAGTCAATGTGCAAGTTATAGCTCCTAAAGAGCTTACTTTCATACCTTAAAAGATAGTAACTGTTGATGTAAGGATATGTGATGTTTCAAGGATTCAAGCCCATAAAGACATGGGATTAACAAAGTGCAAAGGAAAGTGCATAAGAAAAAAAATTAGAACAAGTTATAACTTCAAAGCACTCTATTTAATCTTTGAAAAATAAATAACCAGAGAGGCTAGATACCTGGATTGTTACTAATTTCTCAATAAAAGGCATAAGCATCTTAAAATTAGAAGAATAAGGAGATCAGAAAAACTCAAAAACTTAACTTGCTATAAAGAAAAAAAAATCACTTGTCATGAGTCAGAAAATATAGTTTGGAATATTGAAAATAAAGAAAAAAGTAATTTTTACAATATGAAACCACATTTTCATTGAAGTCTATGCCAAAACTGTTGTCAGAATTCCAGAAAAATCTGGAAGATCATATGGGCATCTTCTTCAAAATGTAAAACATCCAAAATAAATAAATAAATAAAACAAAATAAAATAAAATTTTTAAAAATGTAAAACATCCACCTACAAATCTTCTTGGGGTATCTAGCTGGCACAATGGATAGTGTCAGGCCTGGAGTCAAGAAAACTCATATTCATGAGCTTAAATGTGGCCTCAGACTTTTTACTAGATATATGACCCTGAGCAAGTTACTTCAATGTTTGCTTCAGTTTCCTAATTTGTAAAATGAGGTGTAGAAGGAAATGGCAAATCACACCAATATTTTTGCCAAAAAACCACAAAACACAGAACTTAATTCAAACACAATAACAATAAATCTTTGGATTTTTTTCTTTTCTTTTTTTTTTTTTTTGCTTATAGGGGACCTGAAAATCTTATCCCCATTTTAAGAATGATGGACTTTAAAACCTACAGGCTATAATCAATGCTAGACATCTTCTATAAAAACCTTTCCCAAAATATTTTAATTCTAATACATTCTTATTATTCACTTTCTATTTATCTTGAATATAAGTTTGTTAGTACATTTTTGTTCTCCCTTTTTAAACTGTGAGCTCCATGAGGGCAGGGACTGTCTTTTACCTTTCTTTGTAATCCTAGCACTTAGTACAGTGCCTGGCACACTTGGAGACCCTGAAAGATAGACTTTGGGAAAATATTTGTCAAAGATATGCTTAAGATCCAATGTCATGAAAAAGTATGATTTCATAATGAAGAATTAAAGACTGTGTTAAAAAATCTTGTGACCTTAACACCAAACTGTGTAAAACAAATAACTGCAAAAAAAAAAAAAAAAGATATTATACATTAAAAATCTTAAAAGATGTAAATGGTTGTAAACGTTTATAAGTCAATAAATTTAATTATTTGACTGTCCCAGTCAATTCCCATACCACAATAAGTGAAACACTGTTGCTGAGCAACCAAAATTCAGGCAGCAGAAGTTCAAAGTTAAGCAGTGAATCCTGATATCTATATAGTAGAAATAACACTGATACTAAAAGAAATAGGTTCAAAATCCTGACACTACCACTTACTCGCTGGGTGGCCTGGGGAAAATCATGAAGAATTGAAATCTAGAAGTTCCAGAATCCTTCCCCTCCTTACCCTCCCTTATTTAGAGACAATAGAAGTAGCAGAACTACTGGTCAGTAAATCTGACCCTGTACAAATAGGACCACGTTGCTTGGTTTTTAATTTCCAATATTTCCTTCCCCATTCTTTCCATTATGTTCCAGCAAATAACAATGTCTTTTTGTCAGAAAAATACTAATAACAGCTAGCATTTTATATTGCCTTATGGTTTGTAAAGTACTTTACAAATATTATGTCACTTAATTGTTAAAACAATCCTGGGAGGTGAGTAGTGTTATTATCCTTGTTTCATAATTGGGAGAACTGAGGCAGAGTTAGTTAGGTGCTTTGTTCAGGATCTTACAACCCTTAAGCTCTTAAGGCTGGATTTGAACTCTGGTTTGCCTGACTACAGATCCAGTGCTATATTCAGGATAGTAGGACTGATCTAGGCTTATGCTAGGGATTGGGGAAATTATTTTTACAATAACTTTAGCATAAACTTAGGTGAATTTTATATTAAAAAATCATTGTGTAGTAATTCCTATATAAATTCCTTGAAGGCAGGAATTTTGCCACTTAACTGAATTGTTTGGTCTGGATACTCTGAGGGGGCAAGTGGTCAGGAAAAAGTTTTTGAGGGATCTGGACTAGATGATCACTACAAGTCCATTCGCTCTAAATCTATGCATCTATAAGCGAGGCTTTGAAGGAAGAAATTTAATTCCAACATGGGAAATGACATAAATGAAGGTGATGATGGACAGCAGGAGTAAGGGAACAACTTGACTAGAAAAACAGAATATAAAGGGAAATTAAGAAACTAAATTTATTTAACTGTGGAGAGCCTGTCAGGAAACCAGGAGTAGGTAAGAAAAGAGCATTCTAAGCATAGGGGACAGTTAGTATCAAAACCCAGAAATAGGCAATACAAGATTCCAGTGAACAAGAGCAAGTAAATCAGTGTGTCTGAACCATGCTTGTAGGAAGGGACTGAAGTTGTGAAAAGATTAAAGAAAGAGGATTTAAGTGGGACAATCAGATGGAGAGATGGGAGATGGGATCAAGTGTACAAGTTCAAGGGCTGTCCTCAGCAAAAGGAAAGACAGGGAGAGACAAAGAGGAGGATGGGGAAAAGGAAGGGAAAGGAAGGAAGAAAAAAAGGGAGGAAAGGAAGCAAAGGAGGGAAAAAGAAACAGGGAGGCAAGGAGGGAAAGAGGAAGGGAAGAAAGGAGGGAGAGAAAGAGGAAATAGAAAAAGGAAGGAGGAATAGAAACAAATATTTATCAGGGCCCTACTATTCGTCAGGCACTGTTCTAAATAATTTACAAACATCTCATTTGATCCTCACAACAGTTCTGGGAAGTTGGCATTATCACTCCCATTTAACAATTAAGGAAACTGGGACAAATGTAAACTAAGACATTTGCCCAGGGTCACACGATTAAGTATCTAAGGTCATATGAAGCTCAAGTCTTCTGACTCCAGGCCCAGTGCTCCATCCATTGCTGCCTCCAGAAGGCTTCTCTTTTCATAAGAGACTAGGTAGGCGGAGTAAATTTATTTCAGAAATAGTAAACACATTCAGAAAGGAGTTTGCTCTTCATAGGATAGTTGCAAGATCAAGTTTAGCTGAGATAGACTTTACTTTTCCTTTATAGAGGGCTAACAAATAAAAATCTACTACAAAACAACACTCTTTAATAGTGCACTTGACAAAAGCATCTCTGGCTTTCAGAAGAAAAACAAAAAACTAATATTTCTAAATGTAAAAGTCTATGTAATAAAGCGACTGGGGGAATCCAGGTGCCCTCAAAAATAATTTTTAAAAAAGGGAAAGAAAAACCAATCAAAAACAAAAGTAAGTTTAAGATTAAACAGGATCGGGAGAACTGGAAAGGCCGGACTGAAAACGACATGGCCTTCCTCCCCTACCTCCTCCACACCACTTCCCTCCCCCACATAGAATGCTTGGGTGGAGCGCCGGAGCCTAGGAAGTTAGTTGGAGGTAACCTGGCCCTTGGGGTGTCTGCAGGTGCGGCCTGGGTGTGGGCCTACTTGGGCCCCGCCTCCAGAGCCTCTCCAAAGCACGCCCAGGTATAGGCATTCTGGGAGGCGGACGGTCAGACCAAAATGGAGTCCCCGGGATCTGTAATCCTTACAAACACCGCTCGTTTTCTATCCTTAGTTTGACTACGGGGATAAGACCAGTTCTCCGAAGCGCCAACGACTCACCTCAGAGGAGGAGCCGCTAAGAGGCCCTAGCTCTCGGAAGCCATTTCCCTTACTTCCTGTCGGGGAGGAGAACGGGAAGGAGGGGAGGGACAGAAGGCGGGTCAAGCTTTTGTGTCCGAGGCCTATGGCAAACGGGCGACTTTTTCGCGGCCATGGCAACGGCTGTAAGTCGGAAGGAAGGAACGGCCGCCTACTGGCTAGAATCTTTCGAGAAGGCTCGAGAAGACGGAAGCGGAAATGGCACGTGGTAAGGGGAGGGTTTAGGGAGGGGAGCCGGCAGAAGCGCCGGGGAGTAAATGCCGCAGATTCTGGAAAGTTCTCATCAGAGAGCTACATAAAGCAGAGGAGGCCGGATTTCCTTTCTGTCTCGACCAGTCATTCTGAGTCTCCGCTGCTAGCCTGAGAGTGAAGGAAGGAGCAGGTGCCCGTGCCTCTTGGCGAGCTAGACCTGCAGGCAAAGCGGGCCAGGCACGTCTGTCCTCCCTCCCTCCCCCCACCCCGCACGGCACCTTGAGTCGGGTCTGTCAGAGCCTTGCCTAGCTGAGCAGGCGCGAGACACCAGAAACAGCAGCAGCAGCAGCGCTCGGGCGGACCCAGCGAGAAGCGGTGCACAGGCAGTAGAAGAAAACAGCAGCTACAGTTATGTCGGTAGTGGGGCTGGACGTGGGCTCCCAGAGCTGCTACATTGCAGTGGCCCGGGCTGGGGGAATCGAGACCATCGCCAACGAGTTCAGCGACCGGTGCACCCCGTAAGTGTGCGTGCCCCAAGGGGCCGCGACTGTGGGGGATAGGGGAGACAGATGAAAAGGCAGTTTGGGGAGGGCAAGGGGAAGGGTCTGGGGCAGGCTAAGAGAAAGTCAGGTGTTGGAGTTTTTCCCTTCTCCACGCGCATCTCCGCCCCCCAAATCTCTCCATTCTTAAGTTTGGGGCCAGGAGGAGTGGGCGTGATTCCTTTAGAATATGGGGGATATGCTGGAATGAAGAGCTCATCGCTAGGATATCTACCCTGAAAAGGGCATGGGGTGGTGCTGGGTGAAAAAAAAAAAACATTCATTCGTTTTCCGTCTTTTTTTTTTTTTTTAAATCAACTTTTGGGGGATATGACTGCGACAAAGCCCGAGCTTCTGCCCTGGTTTTCATAGCCGACCCCCAGGGAGCTGCCTCGATTTCCGCCCGCCCCCGCTTTCCCTCCACCCGGCTTTTGCTCTCTCTGTGTGGCGGAGCCGCCTCCAGGCTGCCTGCCTGCCTGCCCGCCCTCCCCCTTTCCTCCGCCCTGACTGCCTGCTAGAGCGTGGATCTTAGCGCCGCTCCGCGGAGCATCCATGACCTGTCGCGGCCACACTCCCTCCTCCTCCTCAGAAGCTTCCAGAGCCCTCCTTGTCCCTGGGGTGCGGACACCAGGGAGGGGCTCTCCCCTTCCCGACGTCTCCGCCCTATTTGCTGGGCGGCTGCTAGGGGCGACCGTCTGCAAACCAGCCCTTGGGCCTTCTGCGAGACTGGGTCCGTAGGCTGTAGCCTTCGCTGGTTACGGGCACGGGGTGCCCCCCGATCAGTGAAAGTTTGGGAGTGAGGAGGCAGACTGCTCCTGCTTTCCCGGCTTTGAGTGCCAATGAAACAATGCAGAATGGTTGCCCTTAGCCAAAAGCCTCACGGTAGCCGTTCGAGAAATTTGAAACACTTAGAGGAGATGCTGGACGCTCCATCTGTAGTGATGGGTTATCAAAAGGCTCCCCCCATTGGCGAATTAACGAGATTGTATCCAGCACATTGTCCTAGCCGACTCCTTGAGAACGGGGACGGCTTGGACAAGGCCAGAGGAAACCACGGCTGAAAGGCAGCCCTTGGTTTTTGTCCCTCAGGTATAACCACCATTTTGTGAAGGCAAATATAAAACCAGAAACCTGTGATTTTCTAAGCAAAAGTTGGAGAGACTTCTTTATTATTAGGACAAGGCACACTTCTAATAGATCTGCATTGGAAAACTAAGGAAACAGACTGAAGCTTTCATCGATGGAGTCAGTCAGGCATCAGAAAGAAAATATACTCTTCTTCAAACCCCAGCCAAACCTCTAATTTAAAAATTGGAGTAGGGATTAAAAAAAAAGTTAATTATAAATGTTTAGCTAATCGATTAAAACAAGCTCTTAAATAGCCTAAATTCAATGAGGATTAGAAATAATGTGAGGGTGAGAATGTTTAGCTACTTGCATTAGATGACTCCCCCCCCCTTTTTTTTTTTAAGTAAAATAAGCAAATAAATGGAATCCTACCCTTTTGTGAAAGTACTTTTTTTTTTTTTTAACTTGAGGTCTAAAATGGTAGAATCTTTAAATATGGTACAGAATATCTAGTATAGGCTTTACCCAGGGTAAGAAACTATGTAGTCTCTACTACTCTGCCAAACTGCTCTGAAGTCACTTACTGTCAAGTGTTTTTCCAACCTCTCAGATGTTTATATATCTCAGATCTTTTTCCCTTTCTCTATCCTTAAAGCATTTGGTCTGGGACTTTTTTTTTTTTTTAACCTATGTTAACTATGTAGACTTTATGAAATCCTCCCCTTTTTTTGTGTCTTTACTGTGGGTGGTTTTATTTTCAGTGATAAGGTAAATTCTCTAGGTCAGAAATAGAGGTATGGGATTTAAGTGACATTCTACTACTAGTCTTCTGCCTCTTACTTACCATTCTATTCGTATTTCCCCTTTTTTCCTTCATGTAAATAAGTTGGTTTCAGTGGTACTCAAGATAACACTTGCTTATTTCAGTATACATAAATGCCATAAGAGACTATGGAAGCATGAGTAGTGATAAAGAATGAACATAATGAGAATATTTTACATGTTAATTCTGGGTTAAAGATGAATACTCCGGTCCCTGGTGGAATACAACATATGAAATGGAAAAGGGAATGACTTCAGGACATTATCCTTGCCTTCATCCCTGCTCCCATTTTCATTCAAAAGGAGATGAGGAAAAGAGTTCTTGGTCAGAAAAATTTTAGAGGATGACATTTAAACATCACTTAGATGAATATTTACCATGACAGAGAAACTAAGGCAATCAATAGAGATCGATATTACTACTGGAAGATAGTCCTAAATATGCTTGGGACCAGTAACCTTCAGAATTAACTTATTTGTATTCTCAAAAACCTTTATAGAGCATGTAATAGTAGAATTCTTCTTAATTCTCTATTCCCTAAACCAAAAACTCAATTTCTACTCTGACAGCATGTAAAGGCATTATCAAAATAGGCCAGCAAGTATGGTCATTTCCTCTGTTGAGCTCCTAGTTTCTGGAACTCTGCTTGGAGCCTGAGGCCATAATGAGATTATTCCCAGTGCCTGTTAGAATGTTGCTTTGTATTGTTTTAAATATGGCTTATATTTCTTCTTCAGATCAGTAATATCATTTGGATCAAAAAACAGAACAATTGGAGTTGCAGCTAAAAATCAGGTATGTCCTTTGGGGAAGAAACACTTCTGATCATTTATTAAGGAATTGCAAAGAGCAAATAGTGTTCATCTGAATTGTCTAAGTTAAGATTGTTTTTAAATATTTGATGTATGTTTGTGTGAGATATGCCAGTGAATGCTGAAAGAAATGGACCTTTATTGGCCCCTTCTTACCACAAGGCCTAATAATCAGATAGTCCAAGCAGACAAGAACAATAAAGCATGTTTCCTTGGACAGCATGTCCTTATGCCAAGAAGAAGGAAAGTGAGGAAGTCAGTTGAAGCTTTGTGCAATCTACCCGATTACTTTGATGTCAGAAACATCTGGGTCAACCCAGGTAGGGTTTTATAGAAGGGGCAGCGTCCCAGATGGATCTGATTGGTTTCCATTCCCTGATACAGGTGAAACTGAGACCTTGCTCTACTTCATGAGACAGAAGTTTCCTACTTAGTGTATGCCAGCATAGAACAGGGATGCCAAGGAGACCGTCAAGCCTTATGTATCTTAGACTTCCTACTACCATGCTCAAAGAGGGACACGAATTTGGGGGCTATCTTAGAGCATTATATCAATTCTTAACCTTTTTTATTTTATTAAATGAGATACTATGTACCTACTGTAGTTAACATTTCTATCTTCCAGTATTTGCAGTTTCATGTTTCATTTTTGATAGTGCTTAATTCTATGTAATTTAGCTTCTGGGCCCCAGTTTTCTAATTCATAAAAGGCAGAGTTTGAACTCTGCCCTGAGGTCCCTTCCAGATTTTAATTGATAATCTTCTGAAATAAAGAGTAAGTGAGAGAGATGGAGGCAAAATGAAACAAAAAGATATACACAGAGCAAGCTCCACATAGAGAGTTAACACTCAAAATAACCTTGTAGGATATTGCTATTTAAGATAATTTGAGTTGTGTTGTATTTTTGTAGCTATAATCTTCACATGAAGATATACTTACTCAGTCATCGAAAGGAAAATTAACCTTAGAGCCACACTTGGCCCATCTAGTCTTTGCCATCTGATAAAAAAAAAAAATTCTATAGGAAAGTATTGACAAAATATTTTTTGAAAGCATCTAGATTAAAAATTAATACTCAAGTCCTTGGTATAGTGTACAGCACATGAAATGGAGGGAATGACACCTAAAATATTGTCCTAGCCTTTGTTCTTTTTTTCATTTTCATTGAGCAAGAGATGAGGAAAATCGTTAAGAATTGGCAAAGTTTTAGAAGAAGATATTAAAATAGTAACATTTATTAGAAATATTTTATGTGGTAGTTATGTTTGAGAACAGATATGTTCTGAAGCTTTATTTTAATTTAATTCTGTTATATAGTCAGCCTCAAATAGAGGAAAAGCTATTCTTTCAATTTCACATCCTAATTTTTGCTCTAGTCTCTAACCAATAAAATAATTGGGGACAGGGGGACAAAGATCTCTAATTAAAACATAGTACTTTGATTTGAAATCCCACAAAACTAACTCAAGAGCAACGACATGTTTTTAAATGGTAATTATATTAAAAACTGCAAGGATTTAAAGTAATGTAGCCTTGTACTAATTTGTATTTGAGGAGATTTTTTTCAAGCTAGTGAGTCTTTGATCATGCATAAAAGCATATCTGTAGATTTTCTTCCCTCCCCCACCCCCCAATTATTAAAGCTATTTTGTGTTTTTTTTTTTTTTTTTTTTTTTTTTTTTTTTTTTTCTTTTCTTTTTGGGGAATTTGTAAAGTAAAACAATAGTTTTATAATGGTTTTGTGCCTATACATTATTTCTTGTTAGACTGCACCCTCATTCTGAAAGTTCACTAAACCTTTTGCGCTATAGAATACAATGCCTTAGTGGTTTTAAAGAAGCAAAGAATTCATTCCTGTGGCTCCTTTTAACTTTGCTGTCAGGAAAAAGAAAAATTGCGACATAAAAGAAATTCAGTCATTCTGTTTATTTTTATTGAAAGAAATGACCATAAGCAAGTTTAGTGCTTAGGGAAGTTTCATGACCTTGGATCTTCTGGGATCTATATGTGTGTTATCACTAAGATTGTTCTCACCAGGATTGTTCTGTTACTGTCAGTTATTGTTGCCAGGAGGTAGAAAGAAGAGTAAACACCGTAAACTTTTTTTTCCTTTAGCAAATCACTCATGCGAACAATACAGTATCTAACTTCAAGAGATTTCATGGCCGAGCATTTAATGACCCTTTTGTTCAAAAAGAAAAAGAAAATCTGAGTTTCGACTTGGTTCCCATGAAAAATGGAGGAGTTGGAATAAAGGTAATATAATTGAATTTTTTTTTTAATTTAAAGAAATTATTCACAATGAAAACATAATTGAAAACTTTCCAATTACATGTAGATAGGTTTCAACATTCATCACTGTAGGATTTTGAACTCCAAATTTTTCTCCTTTCCCTTACCCTTCCTCAAAACAGCTAGCAGTCTGATATAGGTTTTATAGATTATGTGTACTCTTAATAGTGTCTTATTTTTCTTCTAGTTCATGTAAAAAATAATTTGTAAATTCATTGTTGTAAGATTTTGAAATCTAAATTTTCTCCCCCTTTCCCCAAGGTAACAAGTAAAATGATATAGGTTATGCAAAATTACACATATTCTTCTTTTTTTTTTTTTCTTTTTGCTGAGGTAATTGAAATTAAGTGACTTGCCCAGGGTCATACAGCTAGGGAATATTAAGTGACTTCAGGGTTGGTCCTCTATCCACTGCGCCACATAGCTGCCCCTACACATACTCTTAAAGCAATTTTTGTCAGTTTCCCAACTTACTAAAAATTCTGAAGCTACTAAAAATTAAGTGGATTTTAAAAGCTAAATTGATTTTGTCAGTGTATTTAATCATTAGGCTTGTTATATTTTCTCATTTCTAATTACAGTTTAAATAAGAACAATCAGAAGCCTTGTTGCTTTGTCTTGGATTATTTTCTTTTGCAATATATAGTGTTAGCTTGCCCTAATAGTCATTCTTAAAACTAGGATTGGAAATAAATTGTGTATGGCTATGTTACTCGTAAGATCTCTCTGAAAAGTACCTCAACCTTTAGGAGAAAAGTGAGGTTTAAATATAAGGGAAGTTGGAAGTATTAAAATAAGTGAATTATAATTTTATAACAGAATAGGCAGAAGGTTGGGGTTTAAGTATTTAAGGAAAGTACACATGATTCAGGCTCACAGACATTCTACAATTCAATTGAGAAATGAGATATTCTAAATTTACAGAATCTTAAGAGTTTGAAGATATTAAAACTCTACCTGGTATTTTAAAATTCAGTTTTCCAACCTGAATGGTTTCATATTGACAACTGCAGAAAAACACTAGAATGCAGAATAACTTTGGACTACTAATAGTAAGGTATATAATAAATGCAGTTGGAAACCTGCATTTATTATATACCTTACTTTTCTTGACTTAAGTTGTACTCTACAAAAGAATTTCTAAGGATAATTTTGTTACAGCTACAGAAAACATCTAACAGATGACTCTTGTTCATAACAAACATTTTCTGGACATTGATATTCAGTTCCTTGGAGGGTAAAAAATGTATGTAGGCTTTCTTCCATTGAAAATGTGCTTGGTGTCTAATTTATGTTCTGTGAATTGTGGATATAAATATCCTTAGTTGAAACGGAAACAATAGGGCATATACAAATTACGAAAGGCAAGTTGAATGGTTTGGTCTTTTTGCTTTCTTCTTACCTGATAGGTAATGTACATGGATGAAGAACATTACTTTAGTGTGGAACAAATAACTGCAATGCTGTTAACAAAGTTAAAGGAAACTGCTGAGAACAACCTCAAAAAACCTGTGTCAGACTGCGTTATTTCAGTAAGTAGTTGTATTGTAGTAGATCAGAAAAATAACAAATTATTTGCCTGCTCATCAAGTTAAGGTGATAAATTTAGATTTCTTAGTGTCTCCCAATATTGTTCTAGCTATTCCCTCTTTCCTCACCCTGAAGAATATGTTGAAGGCTAACTCATAATCTAATTTAAATCCTGCCACAGAAAATAATTGTGTGGGCACAATTGAAATTCTTCATCTTGTGAACTGTTATTTGGGCATGTTTCTATGATACTACATACTTTTAGACACTTGCAAACCAGAACATTCCAGATATGTGGAAAGTATAATTGGCTTTATGTCTACATTTTGAATTGATTGATAGCCTGCATTTTGCATGTCTAGATGAACAGTTCATAATTGCTTAATGTGATATTTAAAAATATATATATATCATTTATGTGAATTCCCTGTCAGTTACTTAATATGCCAGTTAAAGTCTGGCATCAGTTCGCAAGATAAAGAGATAATATATTTGTTTGGTAGTTACTTCACCTCCAAAAAAGTATTATTTGAAAAAAGTTGTGGTGTAACAGGACCCGTATTTTGCTACTGGTTTGTTAAACTGCAAGCATGTTTAAATAATGATGTGATATTTTAATAAAGTGTAAGACTGAGTCTCCCTCTTAACCAAGATGAAAATTCATTGGTCACTTGTGGGCCTAATTCTGCTGATCAGTATGGAAGCTTCACCCTGCTCTACCCCTTCCCCCTTTTTTCCCCCCTAAGATGGGCTAGTTTGCCCCTGATTAGATTAATACACAGGCTCTACAGATTGATGGTAGAATCAGGGCAAATACCTAATCAACTAAGCTCTGCTTTAGCTCAGAACTCCCAAATATAAGCCATCTAGTAGTTGGGACCACATTCACATTCTAGCTTTACCATTAATTTCTTTAGAGACAGAATAGCTGTTTTATAGGATGATTGTGAAGACATTCAACCTAAGTAAGATTAACAAAGAAAATAATTTTTCAAAACCTCTTGTTTCAGGTTCCATCATTTTTCACGGATGCCGAAAGAAGGTCTGTATTGGATGCTGCTCAGATTGTTGGCTTAAACTGCCTAAGACTAATGAATGACATGACAGCAGGTAAGAAAGTTTTAGTGCAGAATGAACATTAGAAGGAAATCTCAAATACTTTTGCCAGGAAGAAGGTTAGAACCATCAAATATAAACAAAGTTGCATATTAGTATACCATTCTTTTAGACCTTATTTGTGGACTTTTGGGTTATGTTAAAAGACAATTCTAAATTGTTTTGCAGGTATCAGTTTTCACTGATAAGAGGGAATGTGCTTCCTAGGAGTTCCCTATAGCAGTGAAGCCACAGGTTGGATCAGGCAACAAAAACCACTTCAATGAATGTCAGATAAGGGAACAGTGTTAACATCATTATTTCTTGAGGAAAGCTTTTAAGATTTTTCTGCTCTTGGATTAAATTCATCCATAGATTAAGGTCTCCCCTTGTCATTTATTTTTATGGTTAAAAAACAACCTACCTTCCACTTTATACGCTTTGTAATTATTGGTTGATATGTAGGTGTTAAATTATCCCTTAAATCTTAGTAGATAAGTACCTACACTTTTGATAGAACTGGTGGAGTTCATGTGGCTCTTTCTGTCAGAACTCATTTTTTTGTCTGAGATTCCCTTCAGAGTCTTAAAAATTGAGAACCCCAATTAGCTTTTGTTCATAAACAAAAATTTGTATTTATCAACATTTACCATGTTGCAAGTTAAGACTGAGATAAGAACAACTTTTAACATAATATTTTAACATGAATATCATTTTTATTTTTAAAAAATCCCCCAAAATGGCATTTTTAATATATTTTTGCATATTTCTTTAATATTTTAGTGGAGTAATAGAAGGCAGCTAGATTCTTATATCTACTTTTGCATTTAATCTGCTATAATCTATTATTTGAAATATCTGAAGAAAATCTGCCTCACAGATATAATTACAAAAGGAAGAAATAACTTAATGGACAAATAATATCTTAGTGTTTCTTTGAAAATATCTTTGACTTCAAGAACAGTGTGAAATGGTCTTCCAGACCCCTAGAGATCCATACACCACACTTTGAGAACTGCTGTTCTAGACCATCTTTCCCCTAAGCCTTGATCTATTTAACCGTTTTAACTATAGTTAAAGTATTTTTATAAACTTCTAGATAAAGTAGTCTACTTTATATTTAAGAATAATCTGTATTCATTTTTGTCATTATTTATCCCACAATCATTTTTGTGTTTTGGCTTTCTTACCAATTACTCTACTAAAACTACCCTTTCTTGCAAAGTTCATGTGACCAATTTACTATAAAAATCTCAGTGGACTTTTATTTTCCTAGTGCCCAATCTTATTTGATACTAGATGTCAAATCTAGTGACATCTGCTTTACTTTGCCCCTCTTTTTGGATATTCTTTCTTCCCTGAACTTCTGGTATTATTTTCCAAGGTCCTTCATAATCCCAATCAGGTTCTGTTTTTTGCCTTTCTTTATATCTAGTGCATAGTACAATGTTGGCACATAGTGCTTAAAAAAGGTTTGCCTGAGTGAGTTACTGATTTCTACAGTCTTTTTCCTACTGACATAACCAAGGTCATGTCCTTATTACTAGAGTATTAAACTTTGTCTGCTTTTATTCCTTTAGCTTACATGTTCCACTATAGTATTTGTCCCCTCAAATTGCATACCATTGCCAAACTAATCATTCTGATATGTACTTCTTGCTAACTTCTATTCTACTCCTCTATTCAAATACCAGCAGCTTCATTTTATAGAGTTTTTAAACTTATATGAAGTGCTTATTGTAGTGAAGGGCTGGCTATACAAATATGAAAAAGAAACATCCCCTTTCTTCAAGGAGCTTCACTTCAAGTGAAAACAAATAAAAGCAAGTTGTAAAATGAGGGGAATGCACGGGTCTTTAGGAGTCCCTGATAA
Source organism: Myrmecobius fasciatus (assembly GCA_023553655.1). NCBI lineage: Eukaryota > Metazoa > Chordata > Mammalia > Dasyuromorphia > Myrmecobiidae > Myrmecobius > Myrmecobius fasciatus. The sequence goes on from JAJPUD010000481.1 coordinate 339,733, forward strand.
GGTTTTGGGGGGCATGGTGGAGAAATGCAAGGAATTAGTCTGTTGGAAATAAATATTTCATCAAATGAGGTTCAGACTTATCCTGACATTCAAAGCCCTCATTATCCATTTTTTTCTTATATTTCTTGCACTTCCAGTTTGAACTTCTTGCAATTTCTCAAAGATTTCCCATGCTTAATTTATCGCAACAATACTATATTTCCAAAAGAGAATGAAATTAAACAGTGACCTTTATTCTATAAAAAGGATATGTTCTCCATTTAGTTAGTTCATCTTAGTGTTTTGTGTTATTTCTGCATGTCATCCTGTTATGAATTACATTGTTTTGTGTAACATGTTTGAATTCTTTTGTCCCTTTGTTTCTTTTTTTTTGTAGTTGCTTTGAATTATGGAATTTATAAGCAAGATCTTCCAGGCTCAGAAGAAAAACCACGAATTGTGGTCTTTGTTGATATGGGACATTCAGCTTTCCAAGTATCTGCCTGTGCTTTCAACAAGGGTAAAGTGAAGGTAGTTACATTTCTCCAAGATAAGTCACAGGTTCAAGTTAAAGTAACTTAGTGAAACTATATAATTAAATCTGTAACAAATATTTGATCATAAGCAGATCAGCATTTTCTTCTATTCATTTGTACCCAATGATTGGGTTCAAATCTGGCAAGTAAAAGGGAAAAAAAAGTATAAAGAATTGTGACCAGAAAGCTATTTATGTGAAAAAAAGTTTTGACCTAGGTCCTCTCATGTTTTCTTATTGATCCAGAGAGCCCGCAAGTATGATCATCTTGTTTGTGAAGGAATGTAATATCCAGCTCTAGACGTTTTATGAAAATTTTGACAGGCTACTATGAATTTAGAAAAGGGTTGCCAGTATGGGGGAGAGGGAATGGAAAAGCATCTTGTGAGCATTGGTTTAAAGAACCTGATGATATTTAGCCTGGAAAAGAAAACCCCTAGTATTTAGGGTGCTATAGAGAAGGGTTAATGTTAGGGTTTGACTCTAAAGGACAGAACTGAGGTCAGAAAGACCTCAGTATAGCTTACAGTATAGCCGAGTTCAATTCTGTTTATTCCTAACAATTTCCTGGGAACTAATGTTTCCTGTCATAAGAGATTGCAGAACCGAAGCTGGGTTATTCATTCTTGAATGTAATAGAAAGCATTCATGTTTTCAGGTCAGGGTTTATATTGATGACCTTGAACTTCCTTTCACCATCTGAGAGTTTCTCATTCTAAAAAATTGGGACAGATGGTAATTAATGGGATTTTCTATTTTAAAAAAGTTCTTCTGTATGACCCTGAGCAAGTCACTTAACCCCAATTGCCTCACCCAAAAAAAAAAAGTTCTTTTTTTTTTTTTTTTTT